>JAODAL010071120.1:0-15649 GCA_025379985.1 Phyllomedusa bahiana
CCCCGGAGCTCACCCCGGCCGGGGGGGAAATTGGCGCATGTTTGGCAAAAGGTAAATTACCATTGGTTTCCCCATGCCCCCCGATTTTTGTCCCCGCTCCCCCGGGTTGGGGGGGCCCGGGCGGGCGCCCCAAGATCCCCTTTTGATTTTCCTAAATCCCCGGGGCCAATTTTTGCCCGGGGAAACCCTCCCAAAAACCATTGCCGATGAGCCCGGAAAATGCCCGGAAAAAGGGGTTTTAAAAAGAGAATGTCAAAAACTTTTTCCCTTCCCTTTTTAAAATTTTTTTCCCTTCTGAAACATAAAGGGGAACTGCAGGTGGTAAAAACAAAGAGGGGTGTAGGCCCGGGAAAGGCAGGGGTAGGAAAAAAGGTGCCCTTCCAGTGGGGGAAAAACACACGCCAGCGGATCGTGGGTTTTGCAGGGCCCGTCAGGCCTGTAAAAGTGGGCCCCAGGGCCCTTAAAATTCCCCATTTAAACAAACAGCATCCCCCAAAACCTGTTCTTCAGGGGTTTAAAATGAAAACTTCCCATCCAGCGTCTTACCCCTCATCTTCCCACCCAAACCCAAATATGTCATCTTCGTCATGTAAAGAAACCCAAACCAACATGAAGCAAAGGCACCCCCAAATGTCAACTCGTGTACCCCCACTGGGGGAATATCCCATTTTCTGAAAACCTCTTTGATGACAAAATGGGGGTTGGGGCATTTCAAAAGATAAAGGGGCCCAAAAGAAATGTTTTTGGGGTCTGCTCTGACCCCAAATCACTGATCCCCATCAGAGGATGAAAAGGGAACCCGGGGCAATGGGGAAAAATTTCCCTGGCGGTGGGAAAATGCCTTGCATTTGCCGGTTGCTTTGTAATGCAGCTCCAGGTTGTAAAATTTGTCGGGACAGGAAGCGCCTGTGATGTTTGATTGTTTCATTGCGGATCCAAAATGGTCTTTTTCAGCAAAAAATTTGTTTGGCAGCGCTTTATCACTGGAGGGGAGGAAAAACGGGGGGTTAGTTCAGAAAAGGTCCCCCCCCTTCAAAAAGGGAGGAGGGGCCCCACAAGCCCGGCTAAAGTTTATTCCCCCCAGCCACGATCAGCGGAAAACCCGCTTTTTGTTTAAAATTCGCCGCAAAAAGGGTTTCCAGGACATCTCCCCCGGGGCCCTTTTTTCGAGAAAGGCCTCTGATTCCCCCAGCGATGCCTATCCCCCCCTTTTTGCCGTAAAAGAAATCTTTTGAGGGGGAATCTTGGGTTTTTAAACCACCACCAACATGTCTGTCACATGCAGCGAATGCTTGGTTGAAATGGAGGAAAAACGGGCCCAAAAAAGGGGCCCCCTTTCCCCTGGGTTTTTCCCCCAAAACCCTTTGTTTCACCCCCCCTCGTCCCCCGTCCCCTCCTCCGCCACGCCCAAAAGCTTTCCTCGCTCCCCAAAAGGTCTCTCAGGCAAAGGTTTCAGCCCCCCGCTTCAGCCCCACCGTCCCAAAACCCCACGAGCACCACCAGAGAAAAAAGCCTACCCCCTTCCCCTTTCAACCATTTTTGCCTGCAAAACCGTCATGGCCCAAGTCAAACCACCCAAAGCCTTCTGTTTTAACGGGTTTTTGGGACCCGAAAAAAAAATTTTAAAAAACCCAATCCATCCCAAACCCAAAAGCCTGAAAATTGTCGGCATTGCCGGGCTTTTGGCCTTGGAAATTTTTCCTTTTTTCGTTGGGGGACACAGTTTGGTTTTCCCGCCAAATCGGGGCCCTTTCCCCTGCCCCCAATAACAATTGAACCAGGCATTTTTTTTCCAAAAAGTCATCCCTGCCCGGGCCCACATGGGGTCATCAAAAATTTTCAAGGCGTTGTCTGCATCTGTGCCCGGAAAAGTCCTCTGACCACCAAAAAAATGGACTAGAAAACCCAGGGCCCAAGGCCACTATATCTCTGTGAAAAGCTCCCTGGGGGAGCTGGGGGGGATGTCTTTGGGGGTGACGGTGGCTTTCAAAGGGTCCCGGCCCCACGCTTTCAAAACCGCAGGGGTGGTGCAGGGGTTTTTTCCCCCCCCGGGCCTCTGGTTGCATCACGCGCCCAGAGAAACCCGGGCCATGTTGAAATTAATCTGTCTTGGGGGGACCGTCCACTAACGGGTTCAAAGTTTGTGGACGGGCTCTTGAAATGAGACCGAGCGCTGGCTGGGTGACAAGAAACCTTGTGCCAGGAAAAGGGTGGTTTTGCGAATAAGGGCCCAAATTTTTTGCGGGCCCGGGGGCCCTTAAAAAGATGGGGGAAAAAACTGGAGACATCCCTTGCCTGGCAAACCCCCCTGAAAAACCCGTCGTCCGGAAATTTCTAAAGCGCAAAACCCGGGGGTTCTGGATTCCTGATGAGGAAGCCTCGGGGTTCTGAGCTCACACTTCCCCCTTTCCCCGCCCCCTGTTTTCGCCCCGGGCGGGCCCGGGCGTTAGCGGGGTAAAGCCCCCGGCCTTCCCCCTTTAAAACCTTTTTCCCATTGGTTAAAGGGCAAAAACGCTGAAATTTCCCCCATCTACATGCTCCGGGTAAATTGGGCAGCAGCGAAATTCCCTTAGCAGTACAAGTGACACAGGGCCGGGACAACAGCGGTGGGGGCCCCTCGGGGGGGTTGGGCCCCCGGGAAGAGTGGAGGGGGTAAAGGGAGCTCTGAAACCTTTCCTTCCCAAGTTTTGAAAAAGGGCCCACCAAAATGGTCGTGGGGAAAAATTTGCCCTTTTGTCAGCATGGGGATTTTTGGTGATTCAGTTCGGAACGATCTTTGGGGACCTCGAAACAGCAGTTTCCCACCAGTGACAAGGAGGGGGAGGAACAGATGCAGACACAGGGGCCTTTTTTTCTTTGATCCAAAAGGCCCAAACCAGTTTCACAAACTTTTTTCGCTTTTTCATTAGGAAGGGGTTTGGGGGGGTTCCCAGGGCGGGTGAAAGGGCTGCCCCTCAGCTTTTCGGGGTTAACAGCATTTAAAGGGAAAGTCAGGGCTGTGTTGAAGCTGAGGGGAGGAAATTGGGAGGGGGAGGGGAGGAGGATGAGGTTTTTCCCTGGAAAAACCGGGACATTACCAATTTTCCCTTTTCCCTTTGGGAAAAGGGGGAGAAAAGAAGAGGGAGGAAGACCATTTTTCCCTAGTGCTTCTGAACCCAGAGGTTTGGAAAATAAAGGGCTTCCTTCTCTCACATGATCCTTGGATGCTAAATTTCCCCCAAATTTTGACCCTCGCATTAAGGCCATAAAAAAAAAAACCCTTTAAAGGGTTTGGCCACCCCCCATCGCCCCCGTTACAAAGCAAAACCCTTCCCCACTTTTTCCCCCAACCACCCCAAATGGGAGATTTTAAAATGCGGGAAAAGGTTGAAAAATTGATCAATTGGGGGACTTTTCTGTTGCTTTCTGTTTTCACGTTCTTAAAAAAGTAAACGGGCAAAACAACGTCAGAAATGGGGACAGCGAAAGGGGTGGAAAAGTAGCCCCCAAGAGCAGCGGGCATTTTTGCAAAAACCCTAATGGGTGCCCTCGGGCAACCCCTTTTTTTCCCAAACCTAAACCAAAAGCTTTTTAATGCAGGGGCACCATAAAAACCAAAACAGGGGACCGGCCCTTTTTAAAAATCAGGGTACACGACTACTGGTCCTAAACCCAAAAATGTTTTTGGTTTATGTTTCCGGCCCCAAAACAATTTTCGGGGTTTATCCCAAAAGGATTTGATTTTGGCCCCAAGTTTTCCGTTTCGACACCCCAAATAAAAGGTTTTTGTTCCTGCCCAAAAAACCAGCATCAAATCGGGACGGGACCTTCAGCCGCGGGGAGGATCTTTAAACGAAAACCCCCGCTTTGGTTTTTCCCCATGAAAATTTGGGGGAAATCATTTGACTTTAAATCAAGTTGATCAGGCTTGGTTTCTCTGATGGGGTTTGTCCCCCAAATTTGGAGGTCACCGATAATTTGGGCCCGGTCTATTTTCACTTTTCCCCGTTTTCCCCAAAAAAAGAAAGGTCCCCCTTAAAAAAAAATTTTTTAAAATTATCTTTTCCCTATTTGCAATTTTTTTTTTCTCAGCCCCCAAAAGGTCTTTTGGGTTGGGGGTTTTGCGGTGAGGATACTGTAAAAGACCCCGTAAAAAATTTTTCCATGAAAAAAACACATTTTTTTTTACTAAATTCTTCTTTAAAAAAATGTTCCCCAACGTAAGGGTTTTGGGGGCCCAAGGTGCTGTGAATACAGTTTTAAAATTAAAGGTCCTTTGGAACAAAAAATGAAAACTTTAAATGGCATTTCTCCCTCCCCAATTTTTTAAAAAGTTGTTTGAGAAGTCATTTTTTTAAAAATTTTTTGGGGTCATGTTCCCTGTAAAAATATAGCTAAAATAAAAGTCCTATTTTAAAAATGTGGGGTTTTGGTAACAGACATTTTTTTTTAAAATTTGGGTAAAGGGGGGGCCAAATGGATTTTTTTAAATTTTTGGGGGGGCTTTTTTTGTTTGGTAAAAATACAGGGTATATTTACAGGTCCTATTTTAAAAAAATTTGGGGTTTTTCAAAACGAAATTTGTTTCTTCACAATTTTAAGAGTGGCCAAATGGTCATTTTTTTTAAATTTTTTGGGGGGGGGCTTTGTTGCTGGAAAAACATTTTATACTACAGGTCCTATTTTAAAAAAATGTGGTTTTCTAACAGACTTTTTGTTCTTCAAATTTTTTTAAAAGAGGGGCCAAAAGGGTCTGTTTTGAATTTTTGGGGCATGTTGCTGTGAAAAATAGCTATACTACGGCCCTTTATTTTAAAAAAAATTGTGGTTTGTAACAAAAATTTTTGGTTCTTCAAAATTTTGTCAAGAGGGGCCCAAAAGGGGGCATGTTTTGCTTTTTTTATGGGGCATGGTGCTGTCAAAAAACGGGAATGGGTGGACACGTTAATGGACACATTTTTCAAAAGGACTTGTTTTTAAAGATCTTTAACTGCTAGCAATCCCCCCTTTTGTTTAGACAAACCATTTAATACCAAATTTAAAAAAAAGAAACAAAGACTGGTTTGGGTTTTCCCTCCTATTTTAAAAAATGTGTTTTTTAGATTAAACTACTAAAAAAATTCATGAACAAAATAGCTAAACTAATATTCCTCTGAAATTTTACAAGGGGGGTACAGGAAAAACTTTAAACAATGAGGTTATTTCCAAGGGGCCCTTGGGGTTTTGGAGCAGGGGCAGAGAAAAAAAAGAAAAGAGAACCCAATTTTCCCCCCAGCCGTTTTATAAAACGAAAAAAAAAAAAGGCAAGAAAAAACTCACCCCAAGGGTTTGGAAAAAGGAAACGTCAAACCCCCACATTTCCAAATTTAAGCTCAATTTGGGCCGCATCAAAAGGAGGGGGCCCAAACACCCCTTTGTTAAAAGGGAGAAATTTCTCAAACCAAACCCCGGGTCTTGAATGTGTACTAGGAAAGGGTTGAGGTCAAACTCACACTTCCCCCTTCCGCACTCTTTGCTTCAGCAAGGGCTGTTTTCCCTTGCCTTTCATCATAAGGCTTTTTTTTCCATGTTAATAAAATGACCCGGGCACAAAAACCCTGGGCTCTCTACCGCACCCCTTTTCCCCTGGCCTTTCTAGCTGGGGCCTTTCAGTTAATAGAAGAAAGAACACCGCCCCGGCTCTCAAACCGCACCCATTATAATCCCAGCCCCTGCTAGCGAACCTTCGTGGTTTCCCCGTTTTCCGGCCTCACCTGCCTTGGGTTTAGCCAAATTTCCCTTCCCAATCCCCCTTGACAGTAGGGAAAGCAAGGGGTTTTCAGCAGGGCCTCGTTGACCCCACTTTTTGGGGGAAAATCTGTTTTTGTTTGCTTCCCTTTCTAAAGTCACGGTGGAAAATGGTCCCCCCAGTTAAAAATGGCAAATGCTCTAGCAGCAGCAAAATTGGAAAAAATAGTTGTTTTTAATTTTAGTTTTTTTCTTTTTGCTAAAATTTTCTGCTGATGGTCCATAAGGGGGCCCCGTATGGGTTTTTTTGGGGCATGCTGGGTTAAAAGGATATGGAAAGGTTTAATGTCCCTTTTTACTAAAATTTCTGCTTCAAAAAATACTTTCTTTTCCGGGGACCTTTTTTAAACTGTGGGTAAACAGGTTTGGGGTCATGCTACAGTCCAGGGCAGGGATAGTCAATGCCATTTCAACCAAAATGGGGGTTCAAAGACTCCTTTTTTTCCCGGGAAATTTTTAATTGTGGGTATGGGAAATTTTAAAGGGGCATGCTTTCGGTCCAGGGACAGGGATATTTATGCCAGTTAAAATTAAAAAGGTGGTTCAAAAACCCTTTTTCCGGGCCCCTTTTTTTAAACTGTGGGTCAGACAGGTTTAAGGTTTATTTGGGAGTCCCCGGGCAGGGCCAAAAAAAATAAAAGTTCTGTTCCCAATAAAATGGTTGGGTTTAAAAGACTACTTTTTTCCGGCCCCTTTTAAAACCGTGGGTCAGACAGGTTTAAGGGTTTATGTTCGGTCCGGACAGGCAAAAGTAAATGGTTTCCCGTTGAAAAAATGTTTCAGGGGCTCATAAGGGGGTAATACAGGAATGGTGTTTTCTGAATATTTAAAATTTATAAGTGATTGCCCAGCATGGTTTTACTAAGGACGAAGTTGTCAGGCCAACTTAATCTGTTTTTTAAAAAAAAAACGTGCGTAAAGGGTTTGGGTTGCTCAACTCCTTCCGTCTCTGTGCGGGGGGAGTTCTTCAAAATGTTTGGAATAAACTCCCCGCTAAGTTCCTTCAAAAAAAATGTGGCCCCCTGTACCTAAAAGAACCAAATAAAGTTTAAGCAAAAAATACAAAAGTTTAATGGGAGAATTGCTTTTTTTTTTCATTTAAAAAAATAAAAGTTAATGAATTACCCCCCATTTACTCCAAAAAAGGTTCCAAAAAAAATGACATATTTTTTTCCCCCATAGAAAAATTCCCCCCAAGGCTACATTGAAAAAAAACAGTAAAAAAAAACCTTTTGGGAATCAAAAAAGTACAACATAAAACCAATTTTTTAAAAAGTTTTTTTGGGGTAAAGTTTCCCTTTTCCCCCCACCAATCTAGAAAAGGGTTTATAAAAGTTATTCAGGTTTTTAAAAACCTTTTAAAAGGGGTTTTTTTTTCACTCCATAGATTAGCTTTCAAAAAATGAACTTACTGTTTTGTTAAAAACTTTTTTTTTAAAATTAAATTTCTTTTTTTGGGTTTTTAAAATTTTGGGCATGAGTAAAGAGCCTTTTTTTTATGCTTTTTTGGGGGGCACCAAAAGGTTTTCTGTTGGGGGAAAAAAGAAATTTTTCAAAAGACTTGTTTTATTAATTAGCTGACAGAGCACAGACTGACATCTCCCCATGGAGGGGCTGAAAGGAAATGAACTCTGGGGGGAAAATTTAATTAAAAAAATAAGTACTTTTTTAAGGAAAAGGACAATGTATTCAGGGCTCCAAGCATCTGTAGCTTTTTTTAATGAAAAATTAGCCCCTCCAGTACTTTTCAGGGTAGAGGCCCGAAAAATGCCCAATCAAAACCCCTATGAAAACCCCAAAGCCTGAGGAGACGAGTGAGGGTGAAAACTGCTTGTGAGTCAGGGAAACAGCATGGTTTTCGAAAACCCCTTTTTAAATGGGGGCCATTGGGAAAAAAAGCCAAATTTAAACCTGCAAAAAATTTGGGGCAATGGAAAAAATGAAAAAGGGATTTCCGGTCTTTAAGGACAAAAAAATTCTGGCCCAGTAAATGCAAAATAAATTTTAGTAATTGTATATTTAATCAGATTTTTCGGGCTTACAATTTTTAAAAAAAAAATTAGATACCATCCCAAATTAAGAAACAAGTAGTAATAATAAGGGGTTAGAAAGGTACAGTGGGATTGCGAAAATATTTAGCCCCCCCTTTAACTTTTTAAAACCCTTTTTCCACATTTCAGGCCTCAAAATAAAGATATAAAATTTTAATTTTTTTTTTGAAGAATCAACAACAAGTGGACACAATTGTGAGGGGAACGGGAAAATTTTTTGGATATTTTAAACTTTTGTAAAAAAAGAAAAATGAAAAGTGGGGGGATGCAAATTTTTTTCGGCCGTTTACTTGCAGTGCATCCAAAAAAATTCCAAAGTTCAGGGGGATTTCCCGAATGATCCAATTTTTGTACCAAAAAGGGGCTGATGATGATAAATATAATCCACCTGTGTGTAATAAGGGCTCCTATAAATGCACCTGCTCTGGTTTTAGTCTTGGGTTTTTGTTTAAAAGGGGAAAAGACCATCATGAAAAACCAAGGAACACACCAGGGAGGTCCCCTGATACTGTTGGGGAGAAGTTTTTAAAAACCTAGTGGATACAAAAAGATTTCCCCAAAATTTTAAAAATCCCAAATTTCACGTGCAACCGGGTTTATATTTAAATGGAAGGAGTATCAGACCACTGCAAATCTACCCAAAAAACCCCCCCCCCCCTCCCCCCCCTTTAAATTTTTTTCTCAGGGCAAGGAGAAGACTGGGTCGAGTTTCAGCCAAGGGCCCCCATCACTCTGGATGAATGCGAAAACTTTCAGGGTGAGGGGGGGAGATTTGTCCATAGGACAACAATTAGTCGTACACTGCAAAAATCTGGCTTCATGGAAGGGGGCAAGAAAAAAGCCATTTCTAAAAAAGATATTATAAAAAGTTTTTTTTAAAGTTTCCCACAAAGCCCCTGGAGACCCCAAACAGTGGAAAAGGGTTCTGGTCAGATGAAAACCAAAATCCAACTTTTTGGGACAATGCATAAAGATATGTTTGGATAAAAGCAACAAGCTATAAACCCTGAAAACCCATCCCCCCTGTCAAAATGGTGGTGCCGCTCTGGTTTGGGGGCCCGTTTTTTTCAGCAGGGGAAGGAAGATGGTTAAAATTGATGGGAAGATGGATGGGGCCAAATACAGGGCCTTGGGAAGAAACCGTTGGGGTCTGCAAAAGCCCGGAAATGGGACGGGATTTATCTTCCCAAAAGCAATGATCCCAAACATAAAGCAAAATTAAATGGAAAGGTTAAAATAAACGTATCCGGGGTTTGAAAGGCCAAGTCAAATAAAAACCTGAAACCCAAACGAGAACTTGGAAAGAAAATGAAAATGCTGCCAACAAACGCCCCCATCCCAACCTCACTGGCTTGAGCTGTTTCCAAGGGAGAATGGGCAAAAAATTTTAGTTTCTCGTGTGCAAAAATGATAAAAAAAATTACTCGACGAGCGTTATCACAAAAAAAGGTGGCGCTCGAAGTATTAAAATTTGTAAAAAAAATATATTGCATCCCCCATTTTCAGTTTTTTTTTGTTACAAAATTTAAAATATCCAAAAATTGATTCCCTTCAAATTGTGTCCACTTTTGTTGATTTCCAAAAAATTTTAAAATTTTTTTTTCTTTATTTTGAAGCTGAAATGTGGCAAAAGTTTGAAATTTTTCAAGGGGCCGAATACTTTTGAAGGCACTGTAAGTACTACCAAAATTTTACATTTTTTTAATTGTCTGCTCCCAAAACATATTTGAAGACAAAATGTGCTTTATCATAAAAGGGTTCACAAGAGCAAAAAGGGGAAAATGTAAAAAAATTAGCACCCATAAAAATAGCCATTATAATTCGCTTGTGGATTGATAAAGTAAGTGTTTCCATATCCTGTTTAAGTTGTGTCATAATGAATGATCCGAATTCAATGGGTCAACACCTTCAGCTTAAATTGCAGGTAATTTATCTTCATCATTAAGGCGGAAAATCGCACAATTATAAACATTCACTGTTCAGTCGTTTTCTTTTCTCCCAAAACAACTGGTAACAACTTGACCGTGTTATTTTTTTTAAAATGCTGGGAAGATTCTAGTTTATTCCCAAGTATTCTATTTCCCATTTTTTTGAAAACAATTTTAGTCAAGAACATAAAAAAGCATAGTCAAAAATAAATGAAAATTTTTGGTGGACAAGTTACGAGACACATCAAAGCGCAAATTCCCAGTAAAAAGCCCTACATTTATAGGGCCCTTTCTCAAGCAAATGTGCGTTCAATACAGAGAAAAACAGCAATGTGATCACAGCAGTCAATCAACCCCCGGTTGCTTTTGCTGCATATTAATGAATTTGTTAAAAGGTTATTTTTAAAAATTTTTTGAGTAAAAAAAACAAAAAAAGTAAAAAAAATACAGTGTTGAACTTTCATTTGAGCAGTGATGTTTGGTGAAAAGTGTTGTTTTCTTTTATGCCCCCCTTTTCAAAAAGGGGTTTATCTTTATTTTTTTTTTTGTTTTCCCTGTGAAATATTTTTTAAGGGACTAATTATATTTTTTAATGGTATGTTTTCCATCTTATAATATACTGGGAAACCAAAAATTAATTTTTTTTAGGGGGAATGTGAGGGTTGATTTTGCGGGGAAAAGTGTTTTTTATATCCCTTTTTTTGGGCTAATGATTTTATGGGGTAGGCGCCAAAAAATTTTTAATTTTTAATTACGCTTTGTTTGTTTTTTTAGTCTTTGTGGCTTCACAGAGTGGGGAAAAATAAGGATATTTTTTTAAATTTTGGACTTTATGGATGCAGCAGTAATAATTACAATTAATTTTTTAAGGTTTTTTGCTATTTTTTTAATGTAAAATGGAAATGGGGGGTGTTTTTAACTTTTAAAAAATTTTTTTCACTTTAAAATTTTTAAGTTTTTTAAAAAAACAAAATAGTCCTCATAGGGTACTTGATCACCGGGGGGTGTATTCATTTTCACACTATACGAAATACAGTGTTTTTGAAAACCTAATACTTTTTTAGTTTTCCCTTTAAAAAGGGGTTTTATCATTTTTTTAAAATGGCCTCAAAAAAGGGGGGACAGGAAAACAAAAACTTTGCAATTAGATTAATTAGCAAAGCTGTTTTTGTATTCACATATTCCTTATCTTGTGTTTTTTTTTCACTGATATCGCCGGGGGGTCCCTCCAGTTCCCCCTTTGCATTTCACTAGCTGAGACTATTTACATTTGTACACCCCCTGGTATTTTCATGGATGTGTCTCTCACTCAAATAAGGGACCGCACATTTTCCAATTTATTCAGCCAGAAGAAAACAGAATTACACTGAAGGGCTTACACAATCAGGAAAAAGCACAATTTTTTTTTCGACCCCTGCCGACTCAGATTTGGGGGCCCGTCATTTTCTCTCTCCAACCCAGCAGAAACAGACGCAACAGACTCTAAAATGAGAAAACATAACTTTTTGCCCGTGCCTAACTCTCCTGCTTTAAAGGGGATCTGTGTCGTTCATAGAGCTGTAACACATCCCCAGCTATGAGAGGGAAAAAAGTCTCAGTTAGTTTGAACGCCTGTGGATGTAAAGCTCTTACAAAAAAAAAGACGATGGGGAAAGCCAGGACATGAAAGAAGGAGGGGGGGGGGGGTCTGGGGCCCAGCATGCACATGAAGGGGGGGGATGATTCCCCCAGCTGGGGGGGAAGAAACGCCCCTGCATTTCCGGTTGAAAAAGAGAGAGCTGTAAAATCACCCGAATAAGGAAGCGATAACCCCCCTTTAAACCCTTCCCGACATTGGGGGCGTATGAAATACGCCCTAGCGGGAAGTGACCCCCCGCAAATGGAGTATGCAGCGCCCTGGCGCCCGGCGGGCTTGCGGGGAGCCAGCGCGCGCCCCAAAATGGAAACACGGAAAATTTACCTGGCTTCATGCCCCATCACCCCCGGCCAAGGGTGGCTCTGGCCCGGGTGAAAAAACGCACACTCCCCCGGCCTGTCAGGCCGAAATAATAAAAGCCGCGGGCAGGGGAGTGAGCCCCTCTGCCTACATCGGGGGGAAGGGCAAGATGCGTCGCCAGTCCCACCGGACCCCCCGGAGCTTTCTGAAAGCATTGGGTATTTGGTGGATGCCACCATGCCCGCAATGCATTGTGGGCGTGGGTGCCTAGTTGTTCTTTGGCACCTCTGCACGCATAACGCTGTGCACAGATCGCCTCTTCAAACAGCAATCTAATGATTGCTGTTCCCCCAGTGAGGATTTCTGTTAAAATCCTCACTGGGGAAAAGTAAAAAATGTAAAAAGAAAAAAAAAAAATGGAAAAAGTAAAACCCAAAAACCAAAAAAAATAAAAATTTAAACCTGATACATGCCCTTTTCCCCTTTAAAAACCCCAAAATCACCCCAAAAAAATCAAAAAAAATAAAGTCCCCAATTTTTGGATCCCCACGTGCGTAACGAACTACCCTATAAATCTGTCACTTAAATTTTTAAGTATGGTGAACCCCGTAAAAACAAAAACAAAAAAAACAGTACAAAATTTGCGATTTTTGTAATCCTGCAGAATAAAAGGGAAATAAAAAGCGTCAAAAACTCTATAAATCCCAAAGTTGTCCAATTAAAAAACGTTTTTGATCCCGCAAAAAAAATTTCCTTACACGTTTGTATACAAAAAATAAAAAAGTTATGGCTTCAGAAACAGGATGCATAAAATATTATTTAACAAAATTTAAAAAACCTTTTTTTTTTTTAAATGCTTCCAAATTTTTAAAAAAAACTTAAAAATAGGGTACCCGCCAAATCGTATGCCCCCGAGAGTAAAGCTAACTGGCAGGATATGCACGGGAGCGCTGTTAAAAATAAAAAAAAAAAACACTACTGGGTTTGCAGTATTTTTTTCCCCCCCTCCCTTTCCCCCAAAAAAACGGATTTTAAAAAATGATAAAAAAGTCTTGCCCCCCCCAAAAATGATCCCAAATAAAGTGTCAATCATCCCCGAAAAAAACAAGCTCCGTCCAAAAAATAAAAAAGTTATGGCTCTAAAACTTGGCGATGCAAAAAAGTTTTTTCCTTTTTGAAAAAAGTGTTTTTTATTGTGTAAAAGCATAAAACTTAAAAAAATACAAATTGGGTACGCTGTAATCGTATCGCCCTCTTGAGAATACTAGCATGTCAGCTATACTGCCGGTGACCGTGTAAAAAATAAAAAAAAAAAAACACTACCCAGGAATGTTGATTTTGTTCAAAAGCTCACAAAAAAATTAATAAAAAGTGATCAAAGCGGCAATGCCCCCCATAATGGTACTAAAAAAAAAGTAACTAACCCCCCAAAAAAAGCCCCCTAATCCCCCCTTTTGCAGAAACTGAAAAAAGTTAGGGATCGAAACGGACAACATAAAAACGCAATTTTTTAAGACCCCTTTTTATTGTGTAAAAGTATAAAAAATAAAAAAAAATATATAAAATCTATATCATTTCAATTGTACCGACCCCCATAGTAAAAAATATCCCATCTTTTTTACTGCCCGAAGCTGTAAAATGAAGCCCAAAAAACAAAAGGGGAATTGCGTTTTCCCCCCCTTTTATAGCCCCAAAAGCAAAAAAAAAATAAAAAATTTTTAAACCTGTGCGCCCTAAATGCACAAACCCCTGTGAGCTATGGGGGTCGAAATCCCCAAAATGGGGCGGTCCCGGAAGGTTTCCCTTTCTTACTTTGGGGGCTTTTTAAATGCGACATGGCCCCACCAAAATCTGCGCTCCAAAAACAAAAATTTGCACTCCCTCCCCTTTTAGCCTGCCATGCGCCCAAACAGCATTTTTCCCCACAGTAGGGTATTGCCGAACTTGGAAGAAATTGCGTAAAAAGTTTTGGGGCCTTTTTTACCAGGGTGCCCTTTTAAAAAAATTTAAAAAATTTTTTGCAAAAAATTGCAGATTATTAGAAAAAAAAATTTTATTTATTTTCACAGCCAAACGTAAAAAATTTTTGTGAAAACCGTGGGGTCGATTACTCACTCACCCCCGTTTATATTCCAAAAAGGGTTTAGTTTCCAAATGGGGGTTTTTTTTAGGGCCATTTATTAGTTTTTTTCATTTGGGTGTCCGCAAAACCTAAATGGCCCAAATAAAATCGTATGAAAATTTTGGCCCCAGAGTCCAGTAGGTGCTCCTCCTATTTGGGGCTTGTGGTTGAGCCAAATAATGCACGGGGGCCACATATGGGGTAATTTTTGGAAAAACGCAAACTGGGGAATCTTTTTTAAGTTGCATTTTCCTGATACATTTTCCGTATTTTGGGATAATGTATAAAATTGAAAATTGCAAAAAAAAGTGAAATTTGAAATTTCACTTCTACTTTGCTTAATTCCTGTGAAACACCTAAAGGGTTTTTAAAAACTTCCTAATGTGGTTTTGAATACTTTAAGGGGTGTAGTTTCTTTGATTTTAGGGCATTTTTGGGGGTACTAACTACAGGTAATCAAAGTCACGTTAGAACTAAGGGTCCCCAAAAAAATGATATTTTTCAAATTTTCTTGAAAATTTGAAAATTACTACAAAATTTTTAAGCCCCCTAATGTTTTAAAAAAAAAAAAGACATTTTTAAAAAAAATGCCAAAAATACAGCAGACAAGGTAATGCTGTTATAAAATATTTTGATGGAATACTATCTGTCTTACATGCAGAAATTTTTGAAGTTTAAAATTGGTAAATTTTTTCCAAAATTTTTTTACATCTTTGATTTTTTCCACAAATAACAAAACATTTTTTGTACCAAAATTTTTACTTCTTAAAAACAATGTGTCATGAGAAAACATTCTTGAATCACATGGATAGGTTTTAAATGTCAAAAAGTTTTCCACTAAAAGGCACTGACAGATTTCAAAAAAAGGGGGCTCTGTCAGAGAGGAAAATGGTCCGGCAGTAAGGGGTTAATATACAAAAAAAGTAAAAATAATATATTTTTGCCATTTTACAGATTAAAAAAATAAATAAAATAAAAAAGTTACACATAATTGGTATCTCCACATTCATAAAAGTCCAATCTATTAAAACAAAATTTTTATCCCGACGCTGAAAACCCGAAGAAATTTTAAAAGCCCAAAATTGGGGGTTTTTTTGGTCATTTTACATCCCCAAAAATTGAAATAGAAAGTGATCAAAAAGTCACACAGTACCAGTAAAGACTACACTTCAGCCTGCATAAAATGAGCCCTTGCTCAGGTCCATAAGTGCAAAAACTTATTGGTCACAGAAAATGGCATTTTAGCAAAAATTCTAAAAATAGAAATTTTTTTAGAGAACCTAAACATAACAAAACCTCTACAAAATTTGGGATCACAAAAATTTTTTTTGACCCTGCAAAATTACATATCAAATACATCATTTATACCCAAGGGTGAACTCCATAAAAACTAAACCCCTTGGAAAACGGGGAGTAAAAAACGAAAACCAAAAAATAATCTGAAAATAGCTGCAACTTGAAAGCATTAAAGTAGTTCTCCAGCCAATGGTAGAAGAAAAATGAGGTATAGTATACAAGGCTAAGTATGAAGTACTTTCAAAATGAGTACATAAGCTAATGATACGGCCCTGAGCAAGTGGAGAAAGGAATTTTGGGTTTTGGTGGTTTTGGGAGGAAAAAAAAAAAATTTTAAATTTGGGAACAAAAAATTTGGGGCAGTACAAGGCAATAGTTGTAGTAGTATGTCAGGGGCTTATTTTTTTTCTGGTCTTTAAAATAAAAAGTGGGGAAAATGGTTTGAAAAAGTGTTTTTTTAGTTCCACTTTCCAGCCAACCCCGCTAGGGGGGTGCGGAAAAAATGATCAAAACAAGATAGGTAGGACAAAAGCCTCTTCTCTAAATAATC
>JAODAL010071121.1:0-15649 GCA_025379985.1 Phyllomedusa bahiana
AGATGTTCCCCCTTGGTCACCACTTTGCACCAACCAAGTTAGTGTAGAGAGGCCGTTCTCTACCCTGGAAATAATGAGATCAGATTTGAGGTCGTCTATGAAGGAGAATCTGATGGAGGAGATACTATTTCTCAGAACAAATTCATAGACTCCATAAATGTTATTCAGGACATTTTTGTGGAAAACTGTTTTTTTCCACTTACTGCAGTTGTATCCAATAAATATATTTTATACTGATAAGCAAAAGGGTAACTATTTTTGAACTTTTGACTTTCAGGCTCCGTCTCTCCATCCACTACAACTTTGAACGTGAGACTCCGACCATTTTATAGATAACCATCTTGGCTCTCATACATAACTTTGACTTGCAACTATTTAGCATATGCTTAGTTTTGCAGATTCTTGTCATGTAAATGCATTGTTACTGTTTTGCTCCTAGTGGTGGGACAATCTTTTTTTTTTGTATACTACAAATTACAACCTGTTTTCACATTCCCTAATAGCTCAGTGTGTTATCAAGCAAAAGGTCACTGGTTCGAGCAGCAATGAAGAGGATTTCCCAAGAAAGAGAAGCAGCATCATCCAGCTCATCGATATCATCTCTCAGCCAAGAAAATTGCCAAACTGCATCATGTGAGGCCCTGACAGCTGGAAGAATATGAAATGAAGTCTGTCCATTAATTCCAAAACCAAGAGGTGACGTCCAGGGGAAATATCAGAGTCAACAAGTCGCTCATCACAAGGTCGATCAGTTCTGGGGTGACAGACACAGCAGTGGAGGCGGCTCATGGGCTTTGTAAGATATCACAGACGTCCATGCAAGCACCGGGCAACACGTATCACACAGGTCTGGAACGACGGCCCGAAAAAGGGGAAGAAGCCGCGACTTCAATCTCGGCAAAAAGTTTACAGAAAAGTATGAAAAATGGAAGATTGGTGATTTGGAGTGAAGAGATGAAAGTCAATAGACCGGGCTCTGATGGGGGGAATGGGTTTGGAAAAATCAAGGGAAAAGAGGCGAATGGATTGAGAAATTGAAGAAACTGTCAGGTTTGGTGGAAGAAGACTGAGAATATGGGGATGTTTTACAGCCAAAGATGTTGGATACTTGACCAGGATGGATGGTGGTCTCAATGCTGAGCTATATGTGAGTGTCCTACAAGATGTGTTACTTTATACACTCGAGTACTATGAGGATGAAAAGGATGACATAGTGTCCAGCAGGACAACGACCTGAAGCAGACATCAAAGCTGGAGAAGGAAGGGTTCAATGACAATGAAGTAGAGTTGCTGTATTGGCCTCCATAGTCCCCAGATCTCAACCCAATTCAACACTTGTCAGTAGAGTTGAAGAAAAAACTGTATTCGTACCCAGGGTCTGTATCCACATCAGGAACATGTAGACGAGACCTGGGATCAGATTTTGGTCAAGACATGTTTGAATCTGATCCAGAGCCCAGAAGGAATCAGGCAGAGCTGAAAACCAAATCTGGATTTACCAAATACTAACAAAATTATAAAAATTAACATTTGGATTTTTAGGTGCAAAATAGTAACAATGCAGTTACAGGAAAGAATCTGCAGAACTAAGCAGATACTAAATTCTTGTCAAATGTATGTATAAGATATGTAAGATGATTGTCTATAAAATTATGGTAGCCTCATGTACAAAGCTGTAGTGGATGGTGAGATGTGGAGCCTGAAAGTCAAAAGATCAAAAACATTGTACCCTTTTGTTTGTTAGTGCATGTTTTACCTTAATAACTTGATTATTGTATCATAAGGTGATAAACAGCCTGATGTTATCATTTTACTACAGTAAAGTTATCACTTAAACATGCACCATGTATGAGTCGGAGTCGAAGTTGGAGTCGGAGCTTTGGTTTACCGACTCCACAGCCCTGCCTAGAGTAGCCCCAGGTCTGTCTGTATCGTGAGCCTGCATTCAGAATACATTGTGTGCTGCCCTTACTGCTGCCTGTGTATGACACAGAAAGTAATATAGTAGCATATTCATGTATGCTAATAAATTACTAAATGTAAAAAAAAGTGTAAAATAGTTATCCCTGATTAAAAAATCAAACATTGCTTTCTTTAAAGTTGTGATTTAACAGAAAATTTAAAAAGCAAACTAATGAAACTGGTCTGGACAAAATGATGGTCCCCCTTAATTTAATATTTTGCTGCACAATCTTTTTAGGTAATCACTGCAAACAAACAATTTCTGTAATTCTCAGTGAGACTGCCACAGGTATTTCCCCCACTCCCCATGCTCTAGCTGTCCATAAGTATTTGGCCAGCTCCCTGTGAGATGCTCCAGCTGTCCACAGGTATTTGGCCCACTCCTCATCCTCCAGCTACCCACAGCCATTTGCCGACTCCTCATAAGCCACTTCAGCTGTCTCAGGTGTGAAGGTGCTTTTTCTAGATTGATGGTTTCCAAAGACGTTCAAAAGGGTTTAGATCAAGACTCAAAGAAGCCATTATAGAAGAGTCCAATGCTTTGCTGTTAGCCATTCTTTGATGTTTTAGCTGTATTTTTTGAGCTATTATCCTGTTGGAGGATCCATGACTTGTGACTGAGACCAAGCTGTCTAGCACTAGACAGCACATTTCACTCCAGAATGCCTTGGTAGTCTTGAGATGGAATTTCACCCTGCACAGGTGTAAAACTCCCTGAGCCACAGGCAACAAAGCTGTCCCAAAACATAACCAAGCCTTCTACATGGCTCATCAATATGTATTTTAGCAAACTCCAGATTTGCTTTTTCATGATTTGCCTTCAACAGTGATTACCTCCTTCATTGTCTTCTATTAAGTCCATTTTGGCAAAGACAGCGACAGATGGTATGATCAGACAATGATGTACCTTGACTTTAGACTTCACCTCTAATCTTTGTGGAAGCTGCTCTGGGCTCTTTGGTTACCATTCATATTATCTGTGTCTTGTCGCCATGTCCAGAGAAGTTGGCTACAGTCCTAAAGACCTAAAACTCCTGAATAATATGTGCAACTGTAGTAACAGGAACATCAATCTGTTTGGAGATGGTCTTGTAGCCTTTACCTTTAACATGTTTGTCTATAATTTTCTTTT
Source organism: Phyllomedusa bahiana (assembly GCA_025379985.1). NCBI lineage: Eukaryota > Metazoa > Chordata > Amphibia > Anura > Hylidae > Phyllomedusa > Phyllomedusa bahiana. The sequence goes on from JAODAL010071121.1 coordinate 3,095, forward strand.
TAATCTCCTAAGACAACTGTTTCCTTAGCTTCCTTTTGTCAATGTTCATTGTGGTACACACCATGATGCCAAAGAGCAGTGACTACTTTCCACCCTAGTTTTCCACATAGACTAACTGATTATAATTTTATGCTAATTATTGGACACATCTTAGTTTAACATGTCTCTATGGCAAAATTATTTTCAACCATTTCTATGGGAGCAGTCATTTTTGTCCAGGCCAGTTTCGTTAGTTTTTGTTCTTAATGCCTGAAATGGGACAACCCTATTAACCTTCATGTGAACATAATTTTAAAATCCATCTCGTTTTGATGTTGATAGAGAATTATTTGGAAAGAAATTGGTTTCTAAGACAACACATTTCACGGGTAAACTTAAATCCCTTGCTGGCAGTCAAGATGAGGAAGTGTTGATTACACATTTTTTTAGAGGGTAGGGCACAGTAATGTGATACTTGAGTTTCAGTGCTAAACAGTTTTAGGATGCCAAGTGACTCCTGTTCATTTACACGATTTCTTCAAAATAAAATATTTTAAAGGTCCACTCATAAGAAATTGAGCACCAACATCAGAGGCATCTTGTAAGATCCAGTGACTCATGTCAGGTCAGTGCAATGTTGCAGGAGCGGTTTTGATGGCACTAGGCTTGCATTCTGTAAAGATGATATAGTGTAGTCTAAAATATGACTGTTTTATTCATAGATACATAGATTATAGGACTCCTCACATGATTGGGCTGTCAACCTTCAAGGTTTTACTCTATTTAGGAAGGACAGAGTCAACAGGAAGGAAGGACGAGTGTATCTGTCTGTAAGGAGTGATATGAAGGTAAATGTGAAAGAGGCAATAGCAGGTGAAGATGGTAAAGATGTGGAAACCTTGTGGATGGAAATATAAGTGGAGGTTACATAGTTACATAGTACGGTTGAAAAAAGACATGTGCCCCATCAACTCAAACAAGGAGTTACGTTATAAAATGTGGTTGGACTAGGAGAGACAAGGATTTAAGCCCAGCCTCCACCACTGTGTAATGCACTCAAACCCACTAAGACAGAACAACCCGCCACACAAAACCATCCAGTGAGACACCCTATGCTAACCACCAGAACCGTCACCAGCCAGGATCCAGACTTATTAGCATAGCTATAGTAACACATTAATAATTCTTTAGTTGTTTCAGGTAGATATCACTAAGCCTTTTCTATGAAACTCCAAACTGTTCCTGCCGTGCCAGCTCCTCAGGCGGCATTCACACGATTTTACAGCGTTCCTACATGGCGAAGAACGCTTTCTTCTCCTCTGGAGACATTCTCTTGAATCCTTTGTCTCTCTAGCCAAAGGTAATGTCACTGACTCATTTTGAGGGGCTATTACATGAAATTATTTTCCCCATACTTTTTGATAGGGACCATTTATATATTATATACAATTCAATTACGATGGTACCCCCCGAAACCGTCCTTTCTCAAAGACAAAATAAGTTCAATTCTACTAACCTACACCTCATACCTAAGCGATGCTCCATCAGAGATGGAGCAGAACTAGATTCTAACCGAAGCTAATTCGTTTAGAATTTCAGGAAAACCTTCAGAGTCTGAACGAAGTCTCTGAAGTTCTTGCGGGGTACTTCGGAAGTTGAACGAAGTGTGCTTTTTACGTATTGATAAAATGGACTGCTGCGCACCTGAGTTACATGGGGCAAAGCACTCTGGGAGGAAGAAGGACGCACAGCCTGCATGTTGCATGGCGTGCAGAGACTGAAGCCAATCAGAAGACCGGCGGATTTCTGTGACGTCCACCACCCCCCACGCACCGCCCACCCACTCCCTCTGGGTTGTACCCCCACCACAGCCACTATATAAGTCCCGGCGCGACGCTGGGAGCTTCACACTCCTCTCACTGCAACGACTAGGAAGGTGACAGCCAGCGGACTGACTTGTAATAGCTCTTACGAATAACTGATTTTTATACAGCGATTTTTTGGTGTAGTCCTCAGCTTCTGTCATCAAGAGACTGTTTCTATCTAAACGTTCTATTTCTGATTTTTTGTGGTAGTATTGAATCTGAGTCCAGTGTTAGTCCACTGCGCAGCTGCATTACATTTTTTCAATGAGCTGTCTGCTCACAGACACCTTGAATATCCAAGGGTTATCTAGAGCCTTTTCCTGTGTATTCATTTACACGAAACATTCGTTTTAACAATACAAATACCACTTCTTTTTGGCCCTTTTTTGGCACGGCCCAACTCTTTCACTTCTTTACTGTGCATTTATTTACATCCACAGGATTAATTAAGACATTGTATTATCTATTCATATGCTGTTGTTAAGACTAAAATAAACCGTACCTTTCACCGCCAAAAAAGACATATTTTCCATAGCAATAATTCACTAAGCGAGGTTACTTCCAATTTTTTTTCTTTGTTGATGTAGCAAAAAACACGCCATTGCGTAACACTCTACACAGCTCGTAGTTTGTGGTTGCTCAATTGTTTGGCGACAAATTTACATCCAGGGGTTTATTAAATCATGTTTTTCTGCTGTGGTACTAAATATAAAACCGTCTTTTTCGAGCCGCCAAAAAATAACATTTTCCTGTAGCACCTTAATTCACAAGCTGAAGGTAATTACAATTTTTTCTCTGTCTAGTCGTAGCAGTAAAAAACACGCCATTGTAACACGCTCACAAAGCTCGTAGTTTGCGTTGTTGCTACAATGTATGGCAGCCACATTTACAATCAACAGTGTTTAATTAAGCTTATGTTATTCTGCTGTGGTTAATAAAAAAACCGTCTTTTTTCACCGCACAAAAAGAAATTTCATTGTCCTGTACATAATTCAAAAGCAAATGAGTTTAATTACAATTTTTTATTTTGTTTCGTGTAGCGTAAACAACACGCCATTGTAACACGCTACACAAAGCCTCGATTTGTGGATTTGCATCAATCATGACTTGGCGCAATTTACATCCAGGGGTTCCATTAGCGTTGTTTCATCATGCAAGTGTGACTAAAATAAACTGTCCTTTCAACCGACCAAAAATTAAATTTTTCCTGCACAGCCTAATTCTCAAGCGAAGTTAATTACAATTATTTTAGTTTTGTATGTGTAGACATAAAAAACCGACAATGTAACACCTACAAAGCTCGTAGTTATCTATTGGTTGAACATCAATGTAACTTTAGCGCGAATTTACAACCAGGGGTTAATTAAATGTTATTCTGACAGTATTGAACTCAGTAAAAGAAAACTTCTTTTTTCAACCGAGCCACAAAGAAATTCTGTAGCAGAATTCATAGCCTAAAAAAAAGAAAAAAAAAGATAAAAAAAAAAAATATAAAAAAAACAACACGGGTTAATTAGCCTGTTTGTGCTTTTAATATTCAGAAAAATACACAGAGTTTTTTTTTTTTTTTTTTTTTTTTTAAAAACAGCACATACAAGTCTAATTTCTTCCATGCCCATTTGTGGATACGCAATTTATATCCAAGGGTACAACCTACTTGTTACTGTTCATTTGGAGTCACAATACAGGGTGGTGTATTTACATATACAGACTACTTCATCAAACAGTGGTCGTACATTTAGCAACAAACAGTATGTCAGACCAGAAGAGTATGGCAAGGCCTTCACCTGTGAGCGGCATGGGCACAAACATTGCCGATGCCCAGGGTCCGCAGCACAGCAAGGGGACGTCAACAGAAGGGAGTCACTCTGTGAGAGCCACAACTGCCACTGACTCAGTCTAGCGGCCGTGTGTTAGTTCACAAACCAAGGGTTCTTGATTGGTTGACTCGTGTTCATCCTCTTTCCTCCCAGATGACATCTGCCAACTCCCCCAGCCAAGTCTCGGTGGGAAACCTCAACAACAACTCTAGTTTTGGGCATGGCCCAGGGTGCGGAAGTCAGCGCGTCCCTCACCTCCTCAACCCGCTTCTGTCACCACCGGTCCCCTCATCCAGAGTGAACTACTAATTGGACTCTGCTCACGCCACTAGTATAGCGAGGATGACACATTTGAGGAGGGCAGTCAGCACTACTTTCAGTGAAGAATGGAGGGACATATATCCCCTGCTTCTTGCAGTATGGCGGCAAAGTATAATATGTGGAGACTGGCACTGGGAGTTCAGTGTTTGAGGGGTCTACAGCCTCTGCATACCAAGACCGGTGCTGAGGACAGCCGTGATGATAGAAACACAACATAGAAGATGTAGCCGAACCGCATGGGAGCCGGGTGAAGCACGAGGGACTTCATCATCGTCAGTAGAAGAGGGCGTCAGCTTGCAGCGTCAGGCATCGGCGCAGCAGCAAGTGGGTTGTGTGAGCCGTGAGTCAGCAGGGTAGCAGCATGTGATTGTCACGGAAGACCAAGCGGCCATCGTGGGTAAAAAAACACCGCTCTTCGCAGGTCAAGAAAGTAGCAGGCACAGAGGGCCTTAAGCGAGGCACGCAGTCAGTAGAACCTCAATGCGAGCGCTGTGCGAGTAAATCAATATCTCTGGCAATGTGGCAGTTCTTCTGACTAAGACATCCTGGAGGAGCCGAATATGGGTATAGTATTTAAGGCAATCCTGTGGGCATGAAAGTGAAGCGATGGACCAGGGACGTCTAACGTTCGGCACCACGGACACTGCGCAATCAACACATATAGCTTCCACCATCACGGTGGCCTGGGAAAACGTGGCCTCCTAAGTTTGTCTGGTCCAACCTGCGTGAACCGCAGCAGCAGCGCCCAGTGGCCCGCATGACCATGCCAGACCACTTCAAGTGCCCCCCCCCCCTCCCCCCCCACCACTGCAGAAGGAGCTGTTTTTCTCTTTGACATCATCTCCTGGTCCCAGAGAATGCTCCTGCTCCTCGCACTCACATGGCGCCATCCAGCACCGTTCAGTGAGGCATTTGCAAAAGACAACCATTATGCGTCCAACCATCCTAAAGGTGCAGCCGCTGACCGATGCTCCTGTCCAAGTTGTTGAGTACATAGCAGTCCCTCCCTTCCAAACTTGGTGCCACTCCGAGAACTAATGGCTTGTGCCGAGCGAGATGTAGAGTTCCAAGCCGTAATTTATTTCCAACAACGCAGTACCAGCTCTTTTAATATATATGTAAGAACAGAAGGCGTGGCTAGTCCTTGAGCTACATCGGTTTGTTCCAAGGTGCAACGCAGCGCAGACACATCACGGAGCTGTAAACTCCGGTCATGGCCAGATACATGTCCTTTTCGCCCACTGGGTGACATTGCGTTCCTACACCAGGCGACAACCAACAACATTGGACAGGAGGACGCCGCTTTCTCCTCCCACGTATGTACAAACTGCGGCTCCTGCGCCAATGTCCTGCCTCCTCCTCTCCACCACCAACATTTCAGCTCCCACAAGTACTGCTCCAACATACCACCTGTGACTAAGGTCAACAGCGATGTCCACGCCGTAATACTACACCAGGCATTGACTCGGCGCAACGAAGTCACACAGGGAGAACTGCTACCGCGTCATGCGCAGCAAGAATCGATGTGTGTCTTTCTCTGCGAACCAACTTCAACATTGAAACCATGGTGACGGACAATAGGAAGTAACAAGGTGTTCCGCGCTTGCACCGAGGGAGGGATGAGTCCATGCGCCCTGCAGGCGCACGGATTTCAATCGGTTGTAACAAAAGGCGTTCCTGAAGTCTCATTTCCCCGATCTTCCGAAGATTTGACAACACAAGGAGCCAGTCAACTGTGCAAATGCACTTCATCCATTCCTACAAAGCAGGAACAACACTCCTCGCGTTGCAGCGGCAGAACCGTCCTCCCCCAACACACACTGATATGCGTATTATTTTTCCCTTTCCACCCTTTGAATTCCAGCCCTGCACATGTTGGACACAACTGTATGAACAGAGAAAGGCCCTTAACGATTTTTTTGTATGATCCAGAGCGGGACAGGAGTACTCCCACTGTGTACAACTTTGAATGGTCATCCATAGTCAGCTCATGACGATGACACGCACGCCGTATTTAGGAGGCGCACGTTATTTGTCAGTCCAGCCAGGACTACCGGATAGAAATAACACATTCACACTGCTTCATGTCTCTGGACAACAGATGCTGAAAATCTGTTCTGAGGGCAGGGACTGGAGACCGTGGCGACAATCATCTCAAAGCGCCACATGATTCCGGTGGGGACTGAAATGGAGAGGAGCAGGAGGAGGAGGACATTGGAGCAGAAGCATCTTACTGGTGAAAATGCGTGGATTTTATCTACCAGTGACAAAGAGAGGGAGAGTCAGGACAGCAGACTAGCGAGAGGTAATGGAGATGAGAAAAGACAGAGGCAGATGACCCGCAACAGCACCGTGAGGCAGTATACAGTGAGATGGAACGGCCGGAGACAACCCCTCGGAGTTCACGTTTATGACAGATAAGGCCCGCAGCATGCTGATTTTGCCTGAGCAAGTAGATAGTCAATAGTCAGCATCCGGCAGAGGGGATGCGACTTCTGGCTCTCCATCCTAATGGACCCTCGCTACCGGTCCAAAATGGAAAGCTCTTTTTCCACTGACATTTGACGACAGGACGAGACAAACTTCAAAGACTATAGGGAAATCCTCCACAGGTCAGACAAATAAAATTGGCCACTGCCTATGATGCGGGGCATCAGAGTCACACTCCTCTTGACAGAGTCTGAACCCGGGGGGTTCTGTCAGTGCCACACGTACTACAGCATGCGGACTGCTGGGGAAGGTGCAAGTACAGCTCACATCAGCTCACACCTAAGTCTGCGTCACTGATGAGCAGCTACACCCTTCACCCGCCTATAGTGAAAAAAAGAGAAGGGCAGTCGCAAGCATCAGCAGGCAGGACTCTGAGAGCAGACCCTGACACCCAACCGGGTGGTACGGCCTACGTTGTACAGCTACACTGCCACCCCGCAGTTAGAAAGATCCGCTGGACTCTGGCAGCCAACCTGGATGTGTGTCCCAACTTGCCGAGTTTTGCAGTGAGAAGCTGTCCTGCCCGGCCAGGTTAGTGTCGCATCTACCACGAATGTGCAGCTCTACTTCGATCTCTCATACGAGAACTCGTCTAGAAGCTCTAATTATGAAGTCCTAGAGTACACTTCCCCGTAAAGCAAGAACCATCTTAATCTGCTCCGGCCTAATAGTCATGAGAGGAACAAAGCTATCTTCAGTACAGACCAACGGACTCACAATAAACCCGATTCTAAGAGGAGACACGGCCGGACACACACACACACACACAATGCCTATAAGGCGTCGACAACATTTACCATGATGCACTCACCCACAACTGTGAGAAAATTGACATCTGGTTTCAAACTACCTGCCTCAGCCACTAAATTCTGATGCCGCACACACCCGCTTATGACCACAATCTGCTGACAGTTTCTCCATCTCCAACCAACCACATCTTTACCAGGGACGTGGTCTTGTGACAACCCACCCCACACTCTGTACATTGTGCCACTGTCTGACCTCATGCTCTCTGTGGCTGCTGCCATTCCCTCCACACTGTGTCTCTTGTGCCACTCTCTGAACCTCATGCTGTTGCTACCTAGCCCGCCTTCTCCTTGCACTCTCTTTCATAGCGTGCCACTCTGTGGCCTACTCTAGTTTTTTCCACACTCTAGAATTGATCATTGCTTGCCACATTTCTGACCTCAATGCTGCTGGCCAGCCGTCACCAGGCCACTCTCATCTCATTGGGCCACTCTGATGGCCTTCCCAGACTTCTTTTTGCCACCTCCAGAATGTCATTGAGTGCCACGTCTCGACCTCATGCTGCTGCTGTTGTGCTGCTGCCGTACCTAGACACTGTGTCATTGTGCCACTCTGTGGCCTATCTTGTGTTACCAAAAAAACCTAACAAAAAAGAAGATAAAACAAGAAAAAAAAAAATTTTCGCCACTCCAGAAATTGAATAGTCTTCCACTGACTTGACCTCATGCACGCTACACCGTCACCTCCACTCTCTGTCATTGTGCCACTCTGTGGCCTACTCCGATTTTATTCGCACCACTCCAGAATGTGATTGTGCCACTGTCCCTGACCTCATGCTGGCCCCTGCTAGCCGTGACCTCCACTCTTCTGTCATTGTGCCAAACACAGTTAGGGACTAACTCCAGTTTTGCCACCGCTCCATAATTCATTGGCAACACTGTCTGACCTCATGCGCTAGCTGAATGGCTGCTGACCGTGACCTAGACACTGTGCACTTATGCCACTCTTGGCCTAATTCCATGTTTGCCACCTTATCCAGAAGGTGATTGTGCCACTGTCTGACTCATTCTCTGGACCACCGTCACCTTCCAACCTCTGATACATTGTTGCCACTACTGTGCCTATTCCATATTTTGCCACCTCCAGAATGTGATGTGCCACTGTCTGACCTCATAGCTGCTGCACCAGTCACGCACACTCTCTGTCATTGTGCAACTGTCTTACCTCGTGCACAGCTGCTAGTTGGCAATGCTATTATGCTGCCAGTGACCTACACACTGTGTCATATCGTCCCACTCCTGTGGCCTACTCCTTTTTTTTCACACCTCCAAATGTCCAATTTGTGCCACTGTCTAGACCTCATGCTGCTGCCGCCGATCACTTCCACTCACTCTCATATGTGCCACTCAGAGGCCTACTCCTGTTTTTGCCACACTCCAGAATGTCATTAGTGCCACTGATCCTGACCTCATGCTTGCTGCTGCATGGCTGCTGAGCCGTGCCCTCCACTCTGACTGCGGTCATCGTGCCACCTGCTGACCATCATGCTGTTGCTCCTGCCGCCGCTCACGCATTGCACTCTCTGTCAATATGTCCACAGCTGAGGCCTACTCTAGTTTTTGCCACCATCTAGAATGTCATTGTGACCAACTGTCCAGACCTCATGCTTGCACACAAACGCCGTCACCTCACTCTCTACATTCGTGCCACTCTGTGGCCGTCCTCCTGTTTTTGCCACCATCCAGAACTGTCATTGTGGCACTGTCTAACCTCATAGCATGCGAGCCACCAGACACCTCCACCTCTCTGTCATTGCGTCCACTCACTAGTAGGCCTAATCCTTGTTTTTGGTCCACCTCCAGAATGTATGTGCCACTGTCTGACCTTCATGCTGCTAGACATTGAGGCCGTGGACCTACGCCACCTCTGTCATTGTGCCAATCTGTGGACTACTCCAGTGTTTTGCCACGCTCCAGAATGTCACATTTGCCACAGCGTCTGACCTCATGCTGCTGCTGTCAGTCTGCTGCCAGATGACCAAGACACTGCCTGTCATTGGCCACAACTGTGGCCTCTTTCCTGTTTTTTGACCACCTCCAGAAGGTGATTGTGCGACCACTGTCTGACCTCAGCTGATGCACCGTCACCTCCACTCTCTGTTATTGTGCACTCTGTGGCCTATTCCTTTTTTTTGCCCCCTCCGAATGTGTTTTGTGCCCTGTCTGATCTCATTGCGCTGCCACCGTCACCTCCACTCTCTTCTTGTGCCGTGTCTGACCCTTGCTGCGCTTTGGCTGCGCCGTGACCTAAACGGGTTTCATTGTCCCACTCTGTGGCCCTCCTTTTTTTTTTTCCCACCTCCAAAATGCATTGTCCATGTCTGCCTCATGCGCTGCTGCCGTGACCCCACCTCTGTCATTGTGCCACTTGGGGCCCCTACTCCTGTTTTTGCCACCTCAAAGTGATTGGCCACTGTTGCCTCATGCTGCTGCTTGGCTGCTGCCGTACCTAAAACTGGTCTTTGTGCCCCCTTTTTTGGCCCTTTTTTTTTTTTTTTGCCACCTCCAGGAATGTCATTTTTTGGCCCCTTTTTCCTGACCTCATGCGCTGTGGCCCCGCCGTCCCCTCAAATTTGTCCTAATTTTGCCACCTGAGCTCTCGCTTGTTTTTTCCAGCTTTCGCTGGCAGTCTTTACGGGCAACTTTCCCCGTTTCGTTTTTTGGTCAGTTTTGCCTTTTAAGTCCAAAGGGAAATTTATATAAGCGATTCTAAAGCAAATTGTATGAAGACCAAACCAACCCCTTTGCATTTTTAAAAGCTTTGCACAACGTTCTACAGCACCCTAAAACTGTGCACCCGGGAAATACTTTTTTTTTGTGATTCGCCCCAAAGAAATTTCGGAACAAGTTATTTTTTGTGGGGAAAAATTCGGCAAAGCGAACCAAAATTTCGAAAAATTTCTCCCCATCTCTTGCCCCATTCCTTTTAATTTTGATTCTCGTTTTGCACTGGCTCCATTACATATTTCTATAAATTGGGCCCACCTGAACGCATTTTCCCCAAGTGGGGTCGACCAAATGCTTTATACACACAAATTTAATCCTTGTCCCCAATTCCGGGCCTTTTAAATACACGCCAATATTTTGTTTCCTTAGAGGGCAGCTGTTTGATACTGCATGGTTTGTAGTCTATGATTAAAAGAAGGGCCGGATCTTTCCAGTAAGGGTTAACAAGTTTTTCCCCCCCTGGACGTATGATGCCGCAGATTTTTTTCCCCCCAGATGCGAACCTTATATTACCCCAATTGACCTTTTTTGCAAGTGGATCCCAAACACTCAGTGTGTCCAGGTCTGCTTGAAATTTTATGAGCATTTTTCCATTGATTGCACTCCCATGATAGTTGGGTCATCGCAAAAATAAAAAACCATGTTATTGATCCCTTCCACTATTCTTTAAATTAATACATTGAAAAAAAAGAGGACGCAAAAAATGACCCTGGGCCCCCCCCACTACAACCGGGATCACTCAGAGTAGGAGTCTTTTTACACCATCTTGAGTAAATCCAGCAGCCAGTTTTTTAAATCCAAATCACACTGTTTTCTCTAACCCCAAAGGATTCAAAAATTCCCCCAAAAATGCTTAGAGGGCGTGTCAAAAGCCTTTGCAAAGTCAAAAAACACAATATCCACAACGCCCCGTATCCCGACTTTACTCCCTTTCTTTAAAAACAGATCTTTGGTTTCACAAAAATTCTGTCCTTAGTAAAACTATTTGGGGAATCACTTATAAGTTATATTGGTACATATTCCGTATTGTCTCTATGAGCCCCCCAAAAAATTTTTCCCCCAAAAAATGTTTAATCTTACTGGGCATAATTACCGGGTAAGACTTGGGGCCTTTTTTGAAGATGGGCTACATTTGCCTTGGCCCCTCTCAGGCAGTACCCTCACCAGAGAATCTCTAAAAAATAATACAAGGCACACCAACAACCCAGCTGGCTCTTTTAAAATTCTGGGTGTAGGCCCTCAGGGCCTGAAAACCTTTTTAATTCAGCTTTTTTAACTTGGGTTGTCATTTCTACGAGAGCCAATCAATTATACAGAGATGTATTAACATACGGCAACCCCCCACATCTGCACTCGGCCCCACCCCAATCAACTACTTTCTCATTTTTATATTAATGAGCTGAAGAACCTTTTTGACCTCTGTTTTCCTGGTCCCCATGACCAGCTCCCATCCGTTTTTAAGTCCATCCCGACTTTGGCTTTTTGAATTTTTATGCTTAAAGAAATTTTTTCTTTCTGTCCTTCCCATCTGCCCTTTTTTTTGAATTTTACTGTTTTTATCACTATTTTACAGATTTTTTTAAGCCTTTTTAATTTACAACTGATGCCGAAACCCCCTGACTTATAATTTTTTGAGCCCCTTTTTTTATTTTTTTTATTGCCCTTTTGCCTTTTCTTTTTTTCCAGTTTACACTAAAAAGAATTATCTGTGGGCATATTACCAAGATTTTCAAAACAGCGACACTCCAACAAGTTCTGCTTTTTCAATTTTCAAAAAAACAAGCCCTTCTATTGGTTTCCCCCACAAACTTCCCCCCCTAAAATTTCCTCTAACAATTTAGGAACTGCCTTCCCTTTTCAGTGATGCAGAACTGTGATCCCAGTTTAAAGCCTGGTAATTTAAAGTCCCCATTATTACCACTGTACCTGCCTGTGCAGCCCGCCCTTTGATTCTGCACCTGTTCTTCTATCTTTAGTGTTGTTTTTAGCGGACTATAGATTACCCAAAAATAATTTTCCTGCATTTAAACCCCCCTTGTGTTTTCCCCCCACAAAGTTTCCCCTTTCAGCACTTCGCCCCCTATTTCCCCTTTCACTTTTCCATACAGACACACTCCCCCATCCCCTTCTTTTCGCTCGTCCTTCCCCAAAAAAAATTAAAACCTGAAGGGTTTACCCCCCCCAAATCATGTGAGGAGTCCAGCATTTTTTAGCAATACCAACCCCCACAATCAGTCCTCTAGAACTAGACCCCCAAGTTTCCCCCATTTTGTTTTGCAAGACTTGCCATTTTTTAATAGCATTTTGTTTCCCCTTCCCCTTTTTTTTCCTTTTCCCTTTATGGTTTGGTTATCTAAACATTATTATATGGCATGGGATCATACATTCCCATTCATGGTTTAACTCTTCCTTGGTAATTGGCTGGGATTTTACATTTCACCCTTTTGTAGACAGATGTATCATATATTCACACTTAGTAATGGGACGAGATTATTGAATATTGTGGGCCCTATATCTTCAAAAGCTGGTTTGCAAAACTGGGTCTCC
>JAODAL010071122.1:0-15649 GCA_025379985.1 Phyllomedusa bahiana
AGCCAGCATTCCCCTTCCCCCCCTAGTGGGAGGGGAGTCGCAGCAGCAGCAGGACTGGGCAGTCCCCGAAACCCAAAAGGTGGGGCCCATTGGACGAAAAATTGCCCCCCAGTTAGAAGATCCCCTGGTCTGGGCAGCCCAAAAAAGGGTGTGTGGCCCCAAATTGCCGAGTTTGATGGAGAAGCTGTCCCGCCCCGGGGGCCCGTGTGTGGTAGAGCGGGTGTTCATGCGGGGGGGCCATGTTACCCCAAAAAGAACCGTTGTCCACGGGAAAAGTGGAACCATGACCTTTGTCAAGTGAACAGGCGGGGATCGGCAGGTTTCCACAAAACAATGCCTTTGGGGTCGACTACATAGCCATGCGCCTCACCCAAAAACTGTGAGAAATGGTCTGGGTTAAACTACTCCTCGCCCCTATTTGATGCCGCCCCGCTGATGCCCAAACTGCTGAATTTCCCATCTGCCCCAACCATCTTTTCCCCGGGCGGTATTTCCAAACCCACCCCCCAAATTCTGACCTCTGTGTGTGTGTCTCTGCCGGCCTTTACACTGTGTTTATTGTCCACTTGTGGCTTTGGTTTTGCCCCCCCGAATGCTTGTGCCATGCTGACCCCATGCCTGCTGGGCTGTGCCGTGACCCACACTGTCTTGTGCCCCTTTTCTGACCTTGCTGCTGTGTGGTGTGCTGTGACCTCCCACTGTGTCATTTCCCCTCTGTGGCCCCATCTGTTTTTGCCACCCAGAATGTCCTGTGCACTGCCCCGACCCCATGTTTTTGCGTGGCTGTGCCCTGACCCCCCACTGTGTAATTGTCCCCCTCTGTGGCCTTCTCCTGTTTTTGCCCCCTCCAGAAAGTCATTGTGATGCTAACCCCTTTTTGCTGCGTGGCTGCTGCCGTGCCTACAATGTGTCATTGTGCCCTGTCTCACTCTGTGTGCTGTGGCTGCTGTTGACTTACACTGTGTCATTGTCCCACTCTGTGCCCCACTCCTGTTTTTTTCACTCCCGAATGTGTTGTGCCCTTTCGACTCATGCTGTGCGTGGTGTGCCGTGACCTCCCATGTTCTTGTCCCCTCTGTGGCCCACTTGTTTTTGCCCCTCCAGAATGTCTTTTTGCCCTGCCTGACCCCATGCTGTGCCGTATACATGTGTTTGTGCCACTTTGCCCCATGTGCTTTGGGCTGCTGCCTGCCCCCACCTGTGTAATTTTGACTGTTGACCTCATGCTGCTGCTTTTGGGTCTGTGACCAAAACACTGTGTCATTGGCCCACTGTCTGCCTCTGCTGTGCTGTGGCTGAGAGGTACCCACTCGTCTTGTCCCTTTTCTGCCCCATGTGCTGCTGCCCCTGCCTCCCTGGGGTCATTGTGCAAATTGTGATATTCTGTTTTTGCCCCTCCGAAGTCATTGTGCCCCTGTTGACTCTGTGGGGCCGTGACTAAACTGTGTCATTTGCACCCGTCTGACCTCATGCTGTGTGTGGGGGCCCGGTGCCTCCCCAAATGTGTAATTGTGCCATGTCTGACCCCATGCTGCTGCTGTGGCTGCTGTGACTACACCTGTGTCATTGTCCCCCTACTGACCTATGTGCTGCTTTGGCTGATGGTGACCCACAACCTCTTTTGTGCCCTTTGACATCATGGTGCTGCGTGACCCCCACAGTTCTTTACTCTACCTTTGGCTCTCCTACCTAAAATTTATTTCCCACCTTCGAATCCTGTTTTTTCCCTTAGAATGTCATTGTGCCATGCCTGACCTCATGTGCTGCTGTGGTGCTCCCGTGACTCCCACTGTGTATTGTCCCTTTGTGGGTCTCTGTTTTTGCACCCCCAAAATGTCATTGTCCACTGTCTGACCTCATGCTGCTGGCGTGGCTGTCGTGCCTCCACTGTGTCTTGTCCACTTGTGGTACTTGTTTTGTCATCCAAAATGTTTTGTGCCACTGCCGCCTATTGTCTGCTGTGGTCTGCTGCCCTCCCCCTGTTCATTGTGCCCTGTCTGCCCTATGCTGCTGCTGTGGTGCTCCCGTGCCCTAAAACCTGTGTCTTGTCCCCTCTGGGCCCCTACCCCTGTTTTTCCCCTTGAATGTCTTGTCCCACTGTTTTCCTCTGTGTGCTCTGGTGTGCTGTGACCTACCACTGTGTTTTGTGCCCTTTGACCTAAGCTGCTGCTTGGTGTGTGGCCCTACCACTGTGTCTTTGTCCCCTGTTGATTTTGCTGCTGCATGTGTGCTGCCTACCCAATGTGTTCTTGGCCCTCGTGCCCTTTTCCCTGTTTTTCCCACCCCCGATGTCTTTTGGCCCACTGTTGCCCCTTGCTGTGGGGTTGCCCCCGACCCCCAATTGTCACTTGTGCCCCCTGAGCTCTGTTTTTTTTTTTCCAGCTTTTCTGGCATAAATTTATCGGGAAAACATTCCCATTCATTTTTTTGGTCAGTTTTGCCCCCCTTAAGTCCCCGGGAAAATTTTTGGGTTAAAGTTTTAAAGGCGGCGGCAGTATGTGGGGGTCATACAAAACCAACTTTGTATGAAGCCCAAACCCAAGCCCCCCTCTGCTATTTAAGCATGGCAAAACTTTTTACAGCCCCCTGCGGCTCTGGGGCGCCTGGAAAATAGCTTTTTTTAGTGTCATCCCGAAGAAATTCGGAAAAAAGTTATTTTTTGCCGAGAAATTGGGAAGTAAAAAAACAAAAATTTCGGGAAATTCGCCCATTTAATTTGGATACGGTTTTTTAGTAACTGCAGGTAATTTGTAGGGCAAAATCAACTTTTATTTTTGTATTTTAAATTTCAAATAGGTGTTTTTTTTTTTACTTTTTCGCAGTCCAGCTTTGTTATTAAGGCACCTTGCACTTAAATTTGAAAACGCAATTTTGAGTCACCCCCGATGTATTTTATAGGTGCAAAAAAATTTCCTTATACTATCCGTAAACATTTCTAATAGGTATTTTTTTTCACTTTGGCGAGGCAGTTTTTATTTAGGACCTTTTTCATTAAAAAATTTTAATACAGAATTTTGTTTCAAGCCGTTTATTTGATAGGTGCAAAAAATCCCTTATTTATCCGTATACATTTCAGTTAGGTGTTTTTTCACTTTTGGGGAAGGCCCCGATTTGTCATGAGGACACCTTGCACTTAATTTTGTATATAGCAATTTTTTAATCACGCCGGTGTATTGATAGGTGCAAAAATCTTATATTAACGTAAACATTTCAGATGGTTGTTTTTTTCTCTTTGGATCAGGCCAGCTTTGTTCCTTGAGGCACATTGCACTTAAATTTGAATATAGCAATTGTAGTCACCGCCGGTTTATTTGATAGGTGCAAAAAATACCTTATATTATCCGTATACATTTCAGATAGTGTGTTCTTTTTCACTTTGGCGCTGGCGCTGTCCAGCTTTTGTTCATTTGAGGCATTTGCATTAAATTTGAATATACAATTTTTTAATCACCGCCGGTGTGGTTTTTGATAGGTGCAAAAAAAATACTTATATTATCCGTAAACATTTCAGATGGTGTTTTTTCACTTTGGCGCCAGGCCAGCTTTGTTCCTTGAGGCACCTTGACTTAAATTTGAATACAGCAATTTGTTGTCAACGCCAGTTTATTGATAGGTGCAAAAAAATACCTTATTATTTCATGTATACATTTCAGTTAGGTGTTATTTTCACTTTGGTGAAGGCCAGAGCTATGTTCATTGAGGCACCTTGCACTTTAAATTTGAAATTTAGCAATTTTTTAGTCACTCGCCGGGTGTATTTGATAGGTGCAAAAATACCTTATATTTTCCGTTAAATCATTTCGATTGGTGTTTTTTTTTCACTTTGGCGCAAGGCAAGCGTTGTCCTTGAGGCACATTTGCACTAAAATTTGAATATAGCTCAATTGTATTCTCCGCCGGTTTTATGTGATAGGTGCAAAATACTGATATTATCCGTATACATTTCAGATAGGTGTTTTTTTAACTCTTGGCGCAGCAGGCCGAGCTTTTTTCATTGAGGCACCTTGCACTTCAATTTGAATACAGGAATTCTGTCATCACCGCAGGTGTATTTTTAGGTGCAAAGAATACCTTTTAAAATCCGTATACATTTCAGATAGGTGGTTTTTTCACTTTGGCGCAGGCCAGCTTTGTTCATTGTGGCAAGTGCTCTTAAATTTTGAATATAAGTACAGCAATTTTGTTGTCTCGCAGGTGTAATGTTTTTAGGTGACAAAGATACCTTTATAATACGTATACATTTTCGATGTAGGGGGTGTTTTAACTTTGGCGCAACATATCCAGCTTTGTTCATTGAGGCACGTTGCACTTTAAAATTTGATTTACAGCAATTTTGTTGTCACCGCGTTGTATTTGTGAGGTGCAAAATTTTTCTTATTTATCATTATACATTTCAGATCGGTGTTCTTTTCACTTTGTCGCAGTCCAGCTTTGTTCATTGAGGCACCTTGCACTTAAATTTGAATATAGCAATTTTGTCGTCATCGCAGGTGTATTTTTAGGTGCAAGAAATACCTTTTATTATCTGTATATACATTTCAGTTAGGTGTTTTGTTCACTTTGGTACAGGCCAGCGTTGTTCATAGAGGAAATTGCATTAAATTTGAATACAGCAATTTTTGTAGTCATCGACCTGGTGTTTTTGTTTAGGTGCAAAAATACCTTTTATTATCCGAATAGTTTTTAAATAGTGTATTGCACTTTTGTGCGGCCTAGTTTTTCAAATCGCCACGTGTACGACAATCTGATGGAAAATTTTCTAGCAACTGTTCTCGTTTTTCATTGCTGCAAAAAACACAATTTCTCATCTTGTAACTCTGAATAGTTTTATTGGGCTTTGGTTGAATCTCAGTTGGCGCAGATAGCGCACCATTGTATGATATTTTGTTGAAAAATAATCAATTCCTAGTCCTACTGGGCTTTGGTAAATCCCTGGGCCCTGAAGGAGGAACAATGTTGATTTGTCGTACCGGTTCTTCCACCAGACGATTTTCACAGGTATTCGCCAAGAAGATACATTTCAGTTTCTATCCTAGTTGATGTAGGAAATTAGAGGGATTTAAAGGAATAGCTGTGTATTTGCCGTCTTTTACATAAGAGACGTTCCAAAACTTTCAATACCCTGCTCAAATTTGTTCTTTCAGAACATGGGAGTGAATGCAGTGGTAAGCGGCAAAGCGGGGTGTAAGGACATAGTGGTAGAGGTTACGCTCCTTCCAGTGCTGGCGAAACACGAAGCCAGGGATCATAGTATTGCAGAACAGTCCAGGCTGTTATCAGCTTGTCAGGGCCTTGTGAATTCAGTAACGCACCAGCGTCGCAATTTGTTCTTCAGTGGTTAATGCAACTGCATCCCGCAGTCTTACCTCCTCGTCCTTCGCAGTCACGGCACAAATGTCGTCTCAGCATTATCAGACTCCATCCAACATGAAGCATAGGCAGCCCATATGTTCAACTCGTGTACCCACACTGGATAATCCATTTTCGGAAGACCTCTTTGATGAACAAAAATGCGGTTGGGGTCAGAGGGAGGGGGGGATCATTTCCAAAGAGCCAAGAGGCCAAAGAGGATGATTTTGTCTGCTCTGACGCCCAGATACTGATGCCATCAGGGGAGGAGAAGGAAGCCGGTGTCCAATCGGCAAAATTCCGGGTGGTTGGCAACGCCTTGCAGTCCCTCTTGCTTGGAGCCCGCAGCTCTGGATGCAGAAATGTAGGACGATCAAGTTCCGTGTTGATGATGATGATGTCGACATTGGAGATCCATCGTGGTCTTTTCAGCAAAATTTGCCTTGCGACGCTTATCATGGTCGAGAGGAAGACGATGGGGTAGTGTCAGTACTGGTTCCGCCTCAAAGAGGCAGAGGGCGGTCGCAGAAGTACCAGCTGAAATGATTCCGCCAGCCATCGGTTAGCGGAAACCCCGCTCCTCGTTATCGAGTCAAAAAGGTCCAGACCTCTCAAGCTGGGCCCTTCTTTGAGCATGCCGCTGATTTCCAAGCGGTTTGTCATTAGCGCCTTTGCGCCGTAAATGCATAAGTGGAGGCGAAGATCTTTGGTGTTTACCACCACCAACATGTTCTGGTCACATGCAGGTATGCATGAGTTGAAATGGAGGCCAACACTTGGCAAAAAAGGCGCAGACCGATGCCTGGCTTCCAACCACTGTCACACCCTATGTCTCCGCCTTTTGTCCCCTCCTCACACCAAAGCGTTCCTAGCTGTCCATGTCTCTCAGAGTCATGATCAGGTTCAGCCTCCGTTCAGATCCACCGTCGCACGAGTACCACCAGCACCCCATGAGACCCATCCTTACCCTTATCTTTCGCCAGTTTTTGACGATTGCATTGCCATACAGTGGCCAGCTTCTGCCAGCCTTCTGTTTTTCCTGGTTGGAGCAGGAAGCAACACTTTAACCAAAACCATCCCAAAGCCAAAAGCTGAATATCGGCATTGCCGCTTTTTGGCCTGGAAATGTTGCCGTTCCGTCTGGTGGACAACAGATGGGTTCCACGTCATTGGCCTTGCCTGCCACATTACCCAGATGCCGAGCAGGCATTTCTTTGCTAGAAAAGCCATCCGCCAGGGCCAGCCACATGTCATCTATATTTAAGCCTTTGTCTATCTGTTGTCAGGGAAATGTACATTGACCCCGAACTTGGATAGTAAGCACGGCAAGGCCGATATCTCTGTGAAGATCAATGGGTGAGCTGGCTGGATGTATCCGGTCGGTTGACGGTGGCTCTCAGGTCGGCACACGATATTCAAAAACCAAGAGTTGGTGAGGGTTCTTTCCCCCAAGGTCCTCTGGTGGCATCTCGGGCCCAGAGAAACAGGGCCGTGTTGAAATTAACTGTTCTTGGGGGCAAGTCACACACCAGGTCAGGACGCGGTGGACGGCTCTCCGCAACGAGACCGAGCGCTGGTGGGTGACAAGAACTTGTGCCCTGGCAAATGTTGGTGTGCGTAACGGTCGTTATCTGCTGGGCCCGCCTTAAGTCGGTTGAGGCTGGAGACATCCCTTGCTGGCACATTCGATGAACCTTGTCGTCCAGAAATTTCTAAAGCGCTACGGGTCTGGACTGCCTGTGAGGAAAGCTAGAGGTTTGAGTTCGGCATTCCGCCGTTCTCACCCTCTTCGTCTGCATGGCTGCGTTGGCAGCGTCAGCCGGCTCCCCGTTCAACCGTCTCATTGTTGAAGTGCGCAAACGCTGGGAATTCACCCTCCACATGCTCCAAGAGATTGTGGGGCAGCAGCGCATGGCCAATTACACAGTACGATGACATATGGCATGATCAAGCAGCGGTGCGGACCTGGGTTGTTGAGCCACGAGAGGGAGGCAGGTGAAAAAGAGCTCTGCACACATCTTGCCAGTTTTGAGATGCACCAAAATGGTCTGTGCGGCACTACATGCCTTTTCAGCATGTCCATTGTGGTGATCTTTATTCTGGAACGATCGATGGACACCTGAAAATAAGGTACTCACCAGCGTTGAGGAGGAGATGGGGACACAGATGCGAACCGGAGCCTTCTATCGTTCTAATCCACAAGGCCCCCGACAGTTTCACATTTTTTCGGTCTTCATAGGCAGTGGTTCGGGGTCCAGGGCTAGTGCCAGGCGGCGCATCAGCTCTCAGGGTGCAATCATTCTGAGGCAAGTCAGGCTGGTTGCCAGCCGTGCCGGAAAGGAAGCGGGAGGAGGAGGAGGGAGGGTAATTCCTAGACACCGAACATTACGACGTCCTGCCTTGGAAAGAGGTTGGCGCGATTTGAGGCGTAGGAGGAGATGAGGAAGATCAGTATGCTAGAGCCTCGACCAGGGGCTTTGGGAATCAAGGTTCCATCTCTCACATGAGTGCTTGGGTTGCGCCATTTCCTCCCTTAACATGGATCCTTTGCATTAAGGCAATCAAATTGAACAATACAGTTTACCTGGGTGGCCACTACCTGGATCCCGGTACAAAAATAAAAATCAGCACTTTACTTCACTCCACCACATAATAGAGAGTAAAATGCAGTAAATTGAGACCTTGAGATTGATCAAATGGAGACATATGTTTAGTCTGCTTCACGTTCTTCAAATGTCTCGGTGGAAAAGTAGTCATCGGACTGTGGACATCTGTAGAGTGCCACGTTGACGCGCGGCTGCAGCAGGCAATGTGGCAGATGGCCTATATGGGTGACTCTGCATTCTTTAATTTAATCCTCACCAACGCATGTAATGCAGGACACAATCCAAAACACAGAGACCAGCTTAGATCATGGTGATGGTCTATCGGCGTTCTCAACACCGATGTTTTAGGATGTGCTCCGGAACCCAATCGACTTATGGGTATCCAAAATGGATGAATGGCCGAGCTCGCAGTCACGCCATAGAGGTGTTGTCCTGCCCAGCAGCCAGCGTCTATCTGGCGGACCTTCTGCACAGCTGGAGGAGTAATTTCAGACATCGCATCCGGCTTTCCAAGATTATGGGATAGTTTGACTTAATCAAGATGAATCAGGGCATGGATCTCTGATGGATGTTGTGGCTCCAATTGCCGAGTGTCACGATTAGGTTGCCGGTCTACTTTACAATACTTTCAAACAGAATTGGTCCTCTTGAAAAACTTTTTTTTAAAATGATAATTTCTTACTGCATTTTTTATTCTCAGTTCCAAAAAGTTTCATATTCTGGTTTCTGTGAGGAGACTGTAAAAGGCACCTTGGTTCATACAACACCGTATTCCATTTTACTCTCTTCATCTTTAGAATTTTTCGCATTGTCAATGGTTTGGGGTATGCGGTGATGTGAGAAACAGCTATATCTCATGGTCCTTTGGAAACAGAAATGTGGGCTTATAAGGGCATTTCTCCCTCACAATTTTAAAACGTGGTGAGAAGTCTTTTTATTTTTTTTTTTGGGTCATGCTGCTTTGAAATGCAGCAAAATACTACAGGGTCCTATTCTAAAAAGTTGTTTTTCTAACAGGACATTTGTTCCTTCATCAATTGTCCATAAGTGGCTCATCAAGGGTCATGTTTTGAATTTTTGGGGGTCCATTTTTGCTGTGCATGCAGCTATACGACAGGTCTATTATAAAAAAAATGTTGTTTCTATACTGACATTTGTTCTTCACAATTGCACAAAAGTGGCCGCAAAGGTCATGTTTTGAATTTTTGGGGGCATCTTGCTGTTGATATGAGTAATCTACAGGTCCTATTATAAAAAAATGTGGTTTCTAACAGGACAATGGTTCTTTCACAATTGTCAAATGTGGTATGAAGATGATCTTGCTGTCGATACAGGAATAGGCTTAGGGACACTGTCAATGGACAATATTGCAAAATGACTTGTGTTGCAAGATCTTTAACTGTGCTAGCAACTCCCTGTGTGAGAAACCCATATAAATACATTAAAAAAGAGCAAAAAAGATTTGGGGTGGGATTCCATCTATTTTAAATGTGTTTTTCTAGAATAAACTACTAAATTTAATGGTGCATGATCAAAATAGCTGATACATATATTCCTATGATTTGTACACGGGAGGGTACATGGAAGACCATGAACAGAGGTAGGTTAACCAGGACAGGTTAGTCTATATCCAGTTTCAACTAAAATGGTGGTTGAAAGACTCCTTTTTCCGGCACTTTTTTTTTTTTTTATGGGGGTCATGCAGGTTTTGGGGTCATGCTGTACCCAGGACAGGTATAGTCAATGTCAGGAAACCTAAAATGGTGGTTTCAAAGACTCCTTTTCCAGCCCTTTTAATCTGTGGGTCAGACAGGTTTTAATGGTCATTACTGCGATACAGTATCAGGTTAGGTCAATGTTCCAGTTCAACTAAATTGGTGGTTTGAAAGACTCCTTTTTCGGCCCTTTTTAAATCTGTGGGTAATGCAGGTTTGGGCTTCATCTGTTTGGCACAGGGACAGGTATTGTCAATGTCCAGTTCACTAAAATGGTGGTTCTAAGGACTCCTTTTTCTGCATTTTTATTCTTGGGTAGCAGGTTTAAATGGTCATTTGTAGTACAGAAAGGTATAGTCAATGTCAAGTTCAATAAAATGGTTTAGTTCAAAGACTCCTTTTTCCGGCACTTTTAATCTGTGGGTCATGCAGGTTTTTAGGGTCCTGACTGCTGTCATGACAGATAAAGGTCAATGTCCAAGTCAACTAAAAATGGTGGTTCAATGGGACTCCTGTTTTCGGCACTTTTAATCTGTGGGGGTCATGCAGGTTTTAAGGGTCATGCTTTGTGATACACGACAGGGATAGTGATATGAGTTGTTATTTTTTTTTCTGCTACCTTTTATAACCTAAGTGTGTTGCTTATAGATGTTGCAACGTATCCCATTTGCTGTTGTGGATGTTAAATTCAGCTTTCAGCCCTTTTGGGTGTATGAATGAAGGTGTTGTTTGCTATCCCATAGACTTTAATGGTTAGAAAGGATCGGCCGATAATCTATTATGACTATCGGAAATTGTCTTGTATATATTGCGATATCGTACTATTTCGACCGATGAGATAGTCAACGTAATCGTCATCACTATTGATGAAGAGTTAGAGGACACTGAAATGCTTGACCTTGGTCGGTTACCTTTGTTCCAGGACGTGGCACAATCAAGTGGGGTGTTGTCTGGGAGGTCAATGGTGTTGGAAAAGACGGTGGCTGATAGAGAGTGGGTCCAAGATGGTTTCCCAGATCTACAGAAACTGAAGGGGTGGATCTGGTCTCGGGTCTGGCCCCGGCCAGAAGTGCAAGCCCGGCTGACTCTCAAGTGCCAGACCTGTGGGTTAAGTAAGAGTACTGAACAGCGGGCTCCCGTCCAGACCATCCAGACATCTGCACCCCTAGAGCTCCTGGTGATTGATTATGTACAGATTAGGTACTCTGCCTCTCTGCACTCATACTGCCTGGTCATGACGGACCCCTTCATGAACTGTGCAGTGGCTGTACCCACCAGGGATCAGACAGCAGAGTCTGCTACCGAGGCGGTCTGCAAACACTTTGTACAGGTGGTTGGGTGTCCGCAGATGATACATTCTGATCAGGGAGCATGTTTTCAAGGGGCTTTAATGAGTGAACTGTACCAGCTATATGGGATTGAGCATTCCTGCACCACACCATATCATCCTCAGGGAAAGGGGCTTGTTAGCGGTTTAACCTCACCCTGATCCAGATAATGCCAACTTTAGAGGACAGTCAGCGAATATAGGTGGCCTCCTGAGTACCTGGCATGAAATATGTGGGGCTATAACAATTTGGTACACTAGTACCAGGCTTCGTCTCCACATATGCTTATGTTCAGAAGACTGGGTCGGAAGATTGGGGATTACCACATGCCCAGTCCGATGGAAACTCACCGAGGTGGACCACCGCGTGGGCACAGGAAAACTGCTGCCGGCTGAGAGCGGTGCACAAGATTGTGGAGGAATGCCTGAGACAAGAGTTACACCCTATCCCACAGCCTGTGCAAAGATACGGTTATGCCCCAGGTGATCGAGTGATGGTCAGAGCTAAGAGATCATCCGGATCTTCACTGTAACATGTTAAGGCACTGTAATTTTAAGGAGCCCGTGACTGTGGACAAAGTACCTACCCCTGTCCAGCCACCTCCCTTAGTTGAAGAATGGTGGGTAGTCCCAGTTCCAGCCCCAACTGAGGTTCCAGCTGTTGCAAGCTTGCCACCCAGGGCGAGATTGGAGCAGTCATCACATTCTTCCCCAGGGGATGTGCCTGAAGTTCCTGAGCCTATAGCCTCAGGTAGGATGCCCAGGCCTAATGCTGGTGTACCCCCACAGTGCTACGCGCAAGATGTGTTTGTCTAGGGAGAGTTGTGGAGGACACTAACTTCTAGTGGGGTAGTATGTGGGAAAGTCGAACAGCCTCATTGTGTTCACCCAGTAAAATCCTATATGTAATTGGTGATTGCAAATTATCCTGTTGCATTCTTCTGTTTGGCCACAAGATGCCACTGTTTTCAGAATTTAATTTATGCAAAATAGAGACGGAGACATGTGATGTGACAGAGAGACACGAGAGAGCAGCCATTCTTAGAGACAAGGAGCGAAAGACTGAGAGCTCAGGCAGAGGACAGACGCTGGACACAGATCGGCTCAGCTCTCCTGATTCTGTGAGTCCTTGAAATATGATCAGCTCCTGAGAGAGAGAAGAATTCGGCTGGCTGTATTGATGCTGTTGGGCGAGGAAATCCACCGGAAGGAAAGGGACAACTCTGCGGGATCCAGGGACAGTGAGGATGTGATATAGTGGTTGATGCGATTTTTATCGACAAAGTTGAAATCGGCAAGGTTTTTTTGGTGATCGAAATTTTCAGATCATGCGATAATTAAGGTTAAATCTGTGCATATCTATTAGATCGCGCCATTTTCGGCGCTTCCTGTCATTTGGCGGCCAGCAAATCAGTTTACAGAAATGAGAGCAGGGTGTATGTTGTGTACGACGTCGAGGACTGGGATGGGTATCGTTTGGCGATTGGCTGAAAATCAACTATGACCTCGTTTTAAACATAGAATAGCCATTTGATTCGGCCTTAGGGTCTTCAGCGTCTGATAGACATAGGGACGGGCGCTCTGCTAGTGGCCAAACAGGCCTCAGCGAAAATTAGTCTATTTCTGCAGAGAAACCTCTACTATTAGCTGTGATCCTTCAATTTAGTTTGATTAGAGATTTGAAGTTTTTCTGTAGTTAGCTAGAGAATTTTAACAGGCGCTTCTACGAGTAAAGTCAAAGGGGAGCAGAGGGGGGGGGGGGGGCCCGCGGGCAAAACCAGACATGCTCTATCTATAAAGTACATGGATAAAGTTCACCAAGACTTAGTTAGACATTGCTCATGAATATCTTTAATATTAAACAGTTTTGCTATTGAACTATTTCAGGGTGTTGGGACAGCCTGTGAATTATATTGGATAACATCATTCTAGTACTGCAGGTCTCTTTGTTAGGTGCAAAACTCCACTTTTATTATCAGTATACATTTCAGATAGGTTGTTCATTTTCAATTATAACCAATTCCACCTGTGTTGATATATCCACCTTGCTGTTAATTACAATCCAGCAATCTTGTATTCAGCACAGGTTGTTTGTTGCCAAAAATATCGTGTATCATACGAAAACATAACAGATACGTGTTTTTTGACTTTTGCGCACCCAGCTTTGTTCATTGACGCACCATCCACGTAAATCTTAACACAGCAAGTCTATAGTCACCACAGGTGACTTGAAAGGTGCAAAAAATACCGTGTATTATACGAAAACATAACAGATACGTGTTTTTTGACTTTTGCGCACCCAGCTTTGTTCATTGACGCAGCATCCACGTAAATCTTAAAACAGCCATTCTATAGTCACCACAGGTGACTTGAAAGGTGCAAAAAATATCGTGTATTATACGAAAACATAACAGATACGTGTTTTTTGCACTTTTGCCCAGTCCAGATTTGTTGATAGACACCTTGCAGTTAAATTTGAATCCAGCAATTTTGTTTTGATTAGAGGGATTTGAGAATAGCTGTGATTTGCCGTCTTTTAATAAGAGACTTTCCAAAACTATTCAATACCTTCTCAAATTTTTATATTTCTGAACATGGAGCGAAATGCAGGTGGTAAGCGAGCAAAGAGGGGGGTAGCACATGGAGGTAGAGGTACGAGAGAAGGTGCTCCTTCCAGTGCTGGCGACAACACGCATGCCAGCGGATCGTCAGTTGCAGGACCGTCAGGCCTGTCATCGCTGGGTCAGGGCCCTGTGAATCTAAGTAACGAACATCGTCGCCAATCTGTCCTTCAGTGGTTAATGCAACTGCATCTAGCAGTCTTACCTCGTCCTTGCAGTTACGGCCACAAATGTCGTCATCAGCATCCGTCCAACATGAAGCAGCCCAAATGTCAACTTGTGTACCCACCACTGTGGATAATCCATTGTCTGAAGACCTCTTTGATGACAAAATGCGGTTGGGGTCAGAAGGCATGTTAAAAGATCAAGAGGATGATTTAGTCTGCTCTGACGCCCAGTTACTGATGCCATCAGAGGAGGTGAAGGAAGCCGGTCAATCGGCAAAAAATCCCGGGCGGTCGGCAACGCCTTGCAGTGCCCCTTGCTTGTAGCCCGCAGCTTCTGGATGCAGAAAGTCAGGACGACCAAGTCACCTGTATTGATGATGATGATGATGATGACATTGCGGATCCATCCTGGTCTTTTCCGCAGAATTTGCTTGAGAGCGCTTCATCAGTGGACGAGGAGGAAGACGATGGGGTAGTGTCAATACGGGTCCCGCCACAAAAAGGGAGAGGGCGGTCGCAGAAGTCCGCTGATATGATTCCGCCAGCCACGGTCAGCGCAAACCCCGCTCCTCGCTTATCGCCGTCAAAAAGGTCCAGGTCCTCTCAAGCCTGGGCCTGCTTTGAGCAAGCCTCGGATTCACCCAGCGATTTCATATGCAGCCTTTGCCGTAAACGCAAGTAGAGGCAAGAACCTTAAGTGGTTAACCACCACCAACATGTCTAGTCACATGCAGCGAATGCATGAGTTGAAATGGAGGGAACACTTGGCCAAAAAAGGCCTCCAACCACTGTCACACCCTCTGTCTCCGCCTCCTCCTCCTCCGCCACCACCAAGCGTTCCTCAGCTGCCCATGTCTCTCAGAGTCATGATCAGGGATCATCCTCCGCTTCAGCCTCCACCGTCGCCCGAGTACCACCAGCACCACCAGAGACCCATCCTACCCCTTCTCCTTCCGCCAGTTTGACGACCTGCACGCCGTACAGCGGCCAGTCTAGCAGCCAGCCTTCTGTCTTCCAGGTTTGGGAGCAGAAGAAACACTTTAACCCAAACCATCCCAAAGCCAAAAGCCTGAATGTCGGCATTGCCAGGCTTTTGGCCTTGGAAATGTTGCCTTTCCGTCTGGTGGACACAGATGGGTTCCGCCACGTCATGGCTCTTGCCTGCCCCCACTACCAGATCCCGAGCAGTCATGTCTTTGCCAGAAAAGCCGTCCCTGCCCTGGCCAGCCACGTGTCATCTAAATTATAAGCGCGTTGTCTGCATCTGTGTCCGGAAAAGTCCATCTCACCACCGACACATGGACTAGTAAGCACGGCCAAGGCCGCTATATCTCTGTGACAGCTCACTGGGTGAGCTGGCTGGATGTCTCTGGGGGTGACGGTGGCTCTCAGGCTCGGCACACGCTCTTCAAAACCACAGGGATGGTGCAGGGCTCTTTCCCCCAATGTCCTCTGGTGTCATCACGTGCCCTGAGACACCAGGCCGTGTTGAAATTAATCTGCCTTGGAGACCGTCCGCACACAGGTCAGGAGCTGTGGACGGCTCTCCGCAACGAGACCGAGCGCTGGCTGGGTGACAAGAACCTTGTGCCAGGCAAGGTGGTGTGCGATACTGGGCGAAATCTGCTGGCCGCCCTTAAGATCGGTAGGCTGGAGCACATCCCTTGCCTGGCACATGTCATGAACCTTGTCGTCCAGAAATTTCGAGGTTTGAGTTCGCACTTCCGCCGTTCGCACCCTGCTTCGTCCCGCCTGGGTGCGTTGCAGCGTCAGCTCTGCCTCCCCGTCAACCGTCTCATTGTTGACGTGGCAAAACGTGGAATTCCACCCTCCACATGCTTTCCCCTTAACCTCCTTTCCAAAT
>JAODAL010071123.1:0-15648 GCA_025379985.1 Phyllomedusa bahiana
GGGATGGGGGCGATCCCGGGCTGGCGCAGTGCAGGTTTCGTGGGCATACGGAGCGGGGGGGCCGAAACCTTTCCAGCCCCAGCAGACGAAGCAGGGGCCGGCGGCGGCGGCGTGCAGCTTCTGGTGCTCGCGGAGGATCGCTTCCGAATGGAAGAACTTGCCGCAGTCCGGGCACACGCAGCTGCTGCCGCTGCCCTGCGCCGGCTTCTCCTCGCCGCCCTCCTCCTGCTTCCCTCCAGGGCTCCCGTCTCCCTTGTGTTCCCGGCCCGGCTCCTCCACCCCGGAGCCCACCTCAGGCTGGGGGCGCCCGGATTCCCCTCCGAGTACTCAGGGTTCCCCCCCGCTTGACCCTCGCGCCCCTTTTCCCCGGTTTCCCCTCCTCGTCAAAATCTTCTCTGAATCTGGAAGAAAGAAATAAAAATGCTTCAATGTATGCGTGAAGCAGGCGACTCACACTTTACCGAGGCTCCTCCCTCTTGTCTTGACGTGTGTGAACCAGGCAGCTCAGGATGAACACAGTTCACTGAGGCTCCTCCCTCTTGTCTGACATGACGTGTGAAGAAGGCAAATCACCGCAGCTTCTCCCACTTGTCTGACATGTCAGAAGTAGGCGGCTCAGGGCAAACACACTTCACTGCAACTCCTCCCACTTGCCTGTGTGAAGCAAGCAGCTCAGGATGAACACACTTCTCTGCGGCTCCTCCCACTTGTCTGACATGTGTGGAGCAGGCGGCTCAGGATGAACAAAATTTACCCCAGCTTCTACTTGTCTGACGTCAGAATAGGGGGCTCTGGGGAAACACCTTCCGCACTCCCCGCACTTGCCCGGGTTTTAACAAGCATAGGTAAACACTTCCTGCGGTCCCCCTTCTGAAAAATGTGTGAAGGGCGGCTCGGATGAACAAACTTTTAACCGCGGGCCCCCCCACTTGTTGAATGTCAAATAGGGGGGCTCAGGGGGAAAAACACTTCACTGCAACTCCCACCACTTGTCGGGCATATTGTGAAAACCCGGGGCCCCAGATGAAAACATTCCTGAGGGGCCCCCCCCTTGTCTGACTGCGTGTAAGAAGGGAAAAACACCGCAGTTTCCCACTTTTTACATGCAAAGTAGGCGGCTCAGGGCAAACACACTTCACTGCAACTCCTCCCACTTGCCTGAAAAATTTTTTTGAACCAGGGGGGCTCTAGAAAGACTTCACTGCGGCCTCCACTTTTCCGCATGGGAACGGCACTCAGGATGAACAAACTTCACCACAGCTTCTACTTGTCTGACATGTCAGAAGTAGGCAGCTCAGGGAAAACACACTTCACTGCAACTCCTCCCACTTGTCTGACATATTTGTGAAGCAGGCAGCTCAGGATGAACAGACTTCAATGTGTTTCCTTCCACTTGTCTGACATGATTGGGGAAAACGGGGGCCCCAGGATGAGCCACTTTACTCAGCCCCCAACCCGACCTCATATGTTCTTCTTGAATATTTAAAACCCACAGGGCAAGGATTTCTAAACCTATTCCTTTTAAAGGACATTATGATTAAAAACCCAACTCACCGGATCACTGTGCACTGACGCCCCCCGGGGGACTATGGGAACCCCGAGAGCATGATAAGCCACCAGCCCCCATGAGTAACAGAACCACCAGCCCCCCAGGAGCACTCACAGAGCACTTACTGTATCAACCGCCCCCAGGAATGCCGAAAACGGAAAAGACCCCCAAAATTTCAAAACCCCCCAGGCACCCGGGAAATTTTTATAAATCCACTGGGGCACCTGGGATACTAGAAATCCAGTAGATTACCAAGAATATTATCGACCTACTCAAGGACAAAGGATTCCATTAAAGGGGTTTTCTCACTACAGAGATAAGCTTTCAACAAGAAGGGACAGTTCAATGCAGACTTTTTCTAAATACTTTGGATTTGACTTTACTCAGGAGATAAGAGACATTTTATGTGCTCTGAGTGCTCACAGGTTTATATGGTTACCTGACCATCGATCTGTTATCTGATTAGAACAGAGAGTGACCGATTATCTCTAACAAGATTACAGATAAGCCATCGGTTTTCAGTGCTCACAGCACATGTACCTTGTGTTATTATTATTATTATTATTATTATTTATTTTAAAGCGCCATTGATTCCAGGGCGCTGTACATTCGAGGGGGTTACATACACAACATAAGTCAAACGAGTACAGTGATAAGGGATAATGAAAATTTGGGCACGACAGAGGAGAGGGGACCATACCCGCGGGGCTTACAATCTACAAGGAGGGGAAGAGACAGGAGGTGTGTTCACTTAAAAACTGATCTCCCTGCACTTGTCAGCTTAACAGCTCCTCAACTACTTACAGAGACGCTAGATATGCTAACCACTGCTATAGAACCCCCCACAGCCAGACTGTAAAACCGCTTTTGACTCAGTGAAACAGCGTGGTGATTAACACCCTGTGACCCACTAGAGCAGCAGGGATAATATAATATAAACAGTTATAAATTTAGTAATGCCCCAAGAAAATTACTAAACTACTAGGGCGCCAGGGACTCTAGAAACCTACAATGGCACCGAGATCATATAAATCTACAGATCACTATAGATTCTATGAACCCACTAGGACACCTGAGATCTTATAAATCTATTAAAGGGGTTGTCTCACCAGGGCTGTTTACAGAGCCAAAAGCAGCTTTCATTCATGCTTCCTCTCTCTTCCAGGCTGTGGGTGGTTCTAGGGCAGTGATTAGCATATCAGCTCCGTATTCACAGGTCTGCTAATTACTCTGACATGAGAGCAGATGTTTATCTAAAGTCCAGAGAAGCTTCAGAGCTAGAGTAAACAAAAGTAATGAGTCTCCTTTGTTTGTTAGATCAGATAAAATTCAAGCTCTCAAGCAGCAGGCAGTTCTGTGTGTCGTGTGACGACGTCCTCCCTGCTATCGGAACGAAAAAAAGAAAAAAAAAACAAGCAATATATTTGGATAAAGTCTTCATTTACTTTCCCCTACACGTTGAAAGCGAATCTTTGTAGCGAGACAACCCCTTCAAATCACACAAGAGTCTACAAACCCACTAGGACACCTGGAACCATATAAATCTATCCAATCACCACACATTCTATAAATCTACTAGAACACGTAACATGCTAACCCACTAGGACACCCGGGATCATACAAACCTATCAAATCACCAAGACTCTATAAAACCAAACACCTGAGATCATATAAATCTACTTAATCACTATGGATTCTATAAACCCTCTGGGACCCGCACAATCTCATCCGTCTCATAGCCCCCGGGGTGCTGTGTGTACTGCAGTGCATGTTGCTGTTTTTGGTGCAGGTGCAGCGCTCGTGGTGCCGCAGTATATTGGGTGATGTGTGTTTCTGCAGTGCATGTTGCTGTTTTTGGTGCAAACGCTCGTGGTGCCGCAGTATATTGGGTGCGTGTGTGCTGCAGAGCATGTTGCTGATTTTTTGGGGCAGGTTCGCGGTGCTGCATATTATTATTTGGTGCTGTGTTACTGCAGTGCATGTGCTGTTTTTGGTGCAGCGCTCGTGGTGCTGCAGTATATTAGGTGCTGTGTGTACTGCAGTGCATGTTGTTGTTTTTGGTGCAATGCTCGCGGTGCCGCAGTATATTAGGTGCTGTGTGTACTGCAGTGCATGTTGTTGTTTTTGGTGCAGGTGCAGCGCTCGCAGTGCCGCAGTATATTGGGTGCTGTGTGTACTGCAGTGCATGTTGCTTTTTTTGGTGCAGCGGTCGTGGTGCCGCAGTGTATTGGGTGGTGTGTACTGCAGTGCATGTTGCTGTTTTTGGTGCAGTTCCAGAGTTCGCGGTGACGCAGTGTATTTGGTTGTGTTTGTAATGCAGTGGATGTTGATGTTGATGGTGCAGGTGCAGCGTTCGCGGTGCTGCAGTATATTAGGTGCTGTGTGTACTGCAGTGCATGTTGCTGTTTTTGGTGATGGTGCTGCGTTCGCGGTGCCGCAGTTTATTGGGTGCTGTGTGTACTGCAGTGCATGTTGATGTTTTTGGTGCAGGTGCAGCGCTCGTGGTGCCGCAGTATATTGGGTGCTGTGTGTACTGCAGTGCATGTTGCTATTTTTGGTGCCACGCTCGCAGTGCCGCAGTCTATTGGGTGAGGTGTGTGCTGCAGTGCATGTTGCTGTGTTTGGTGCAGCGCTCGTGGTGCCGCAGTATATTGGGTGCTGTGTGTACTGCAGTGCATGTTGCTGTTTTTGGTGCAGTGCTCGCGGTGCCGCAGTATATTGGGTGATGTGTGTACTGCAGTGCATGTTGCTGTTTTTGGTGCAGGTGCAGCGCTCGAGGTGCCGCAGTCTATTGGGTGATGTGTGTACTGCAGTGCATGTTGCACTTTTTGGTGCAGGTGCAGCGGTCGCGGTGCCGCAGTTTATTGGGTGCTGTGTGTACTGCAGTGCATGTTGATGTTTTTGGTGCAGGTGCAGCGCTCGCGGTGCCGCAGTATATTGGGTGCTGTGTGTACTGCAGTGCATGTTGCTGTTTTTGGTGCATCGCAGTATATTGGGTGCTGTGTGTACTGCAGTGCATGTTGCTGTTTTTGGTGCAGCGCTCATGGTGCCGCATTATATTGGGTGCTGTGTGTACTGCAGTGCATGTTGCCGTTTTTGGTGCAGCGCTCGTGGTGCCGCAGTATATTGGGTGATGTGTGTACTGCAGTGCATGTTGCTGTTTTTGGTGCAATGCTCGTGGTGCCGCAGTCTATTGGGTGCTGTGTGTACTGTAGTGCATGTTGCCATTTTTGGTGCAGGTGCAGCGCTCGTGGGGCCGCAGTATATTGGGTGCTGTGTGTACTGCAGTGCATGTTGCTGTTTTTGGTGCAGAGCTCGTGGTGCAGCAGTATATTGGGGGATGTGTGTACTGCAGTGCATGTTGCTGTTTTTGGTGCAGGTGCAGCGCTCGCGGTGCCGCAGTATATTGGGTGCTGTGTGTACTGCAGTGCATGTTGCCGTTTTTGGTGCAGCGCTCGTGGTGCCGCAGTATATTGGGTGCTGTGTGTACTGCAGTGCATGTTGCTGTTTTTGGTGCAGCGCTCGCGGTGCCGCAGTATATTGGGTGATGTGTGTACTGCAGTGCATGTTGCTGTTTTTGGTGCAGCGTTCGCGGTGCCGCAGTATATTGGGTGCTGTGTGTACTGCAGTGCATGTTGCTGTTATTGGTGCAGGGCAGCGCGTGCGGTGCCGCAGTATATGGTGCTGTGTGTACTGCAGGCATGTTGCTGTTTTTGGGGCGGCCTCGCAGTGCCGCAGTTATTGGGTGTGTGTGTACTGCAGTGATGTTGCTGTTTTTGGTGCAGGCGCGCGTGGTGCCGCTGTATATTGGGTGCTGTGTTTCCTTCAGTGCTTGTTGCTGTTTTTGGTGCAGCGCTCGCGGTGCCGCAGTATATTGGGTGCTGTGTGCACTGCAGTGCATGTTGTGTTTTTGGTGAGTGCAGCGTCGTGGTGCCGCTGTATATTGGGTGCTGTGAGTACTGCAGTTCCTGTTGCTGTTTTTGGTTCATCGCAGTATATTGGGTGCTGTGTGTACTGCAGTGCATGTTGCTGTTATTGGTCCAGGTGCAGTGCTCGTGGTGCCGCAGTATATTGGGTGATGTGTGTACTGCAGTGCATGTTGCTGTTTTTGGTGCAGCGCTCGTGGTGCCGCAGTATATTGGGTGCTGTGTGTACTGCAGTGCATGTTGCTGTTGTTGGTGCAGCGTTCGCCGTGCCGCAGTATATTGGGTGATGTGTGTACTGCAGTGCATGTTGCTGTTTTTGGTGCAGCGCTCGTGGTGCCGCAGTCTATTGGGCGATGTGTGTACTGCAGTGCATGTTGCTGTTTTTGGTGCAGGTGCAGCGTTCGTGGTGCCGCAGTATATTGGGTGCTGTGTGTACTGCAGTGCATGTTGCTGTTTTTGGTGCAATTCTCGCGGTGCCGCAGTATATTTGGTGCTGTGTGTACTGCAGTGCATGTTGATGTTATTGGTCAGGTGCAGCGCTCGTGGTGCGCAGTATATTGGGTTGCTGTGTGTACTGCAGTGCATGTTGCTGTTTTTGGTTGCAGCGCTCGTGGTGGCCGCAGTATATTGGGTGCTGTTGTACTGCAGTGCATGTTGCTGTTTTTGGTGCAATGCGCGCGGTGCCCGCAGTATATTGGGTGGTGTGTACTGCAGTGCATGTTGCTGTTTTTGGTGCAGCGCTCGTGGTGCCGCAGTATATTGGGTGATGTGTGTACTGCAGTGCATGTTGCTGTTTTTGGTGCAGGTGCAGCGCTCGTGGTGCCGCAGTATATTGGGTGCTGTGTGTACTGCAGTGCATGTTGCTGTTTTTGGTGCAGCGCTCGTGGTGCCGCAGTATATTGGGTGCTGTGTGTACTGCAGTGCATGTTGCTGTTTTTGGTGCAGCGCTCGTGGTGCCGCAGTATATTGGGTGCTGTGTGTACTGCAGTGCATGTTGCTGTTTTTGGTGCAGCGCTCGCGGTGCC
This sequence comes from Phyllomedusa bahiana, assembly GCA_025379985.1. Lineage (NCBI taxonomy): Eukaryota > Metazoa > Chordata > Amphibia > Anura > Hylidae > Phyllomedusa > Phyllomedusa bahiana. Next base: position 6,501 of record JAODAL010071123.1, read on the forward strand.
GCAGTATATTGGGTGGTGTGTGGGCTGAAGTGCATTTTGCTGGTTTTGGTGCCAGCGCTCGGGTGCCGCAGTATATTGGGTGATGTGTGTACTGCAGTGCATGTTGCTTTTTTTGGTGCAATGCTCGTGGTGCCGCAGTATATTGGGTGCTGTGTGTACTGCAGTGCATGTTGCTGGTTTTGGTGCAGGTGCAGAGCTCGCAGTGCCGCAGTAAATTGGTTGCTGTGTGTACTGTAGCGCATGTTGCTGTTTTGGTGCAGCGTTCGTGGTGCCGCAGTATATTGGGTGCTGTGTGTACTGCAGTGCATGTTGCTGTTTTTGGTGCAGCGGTCGTGGTGCCGCAGTAGATTGGGTGCTGTGTGTACTGCAGTGCATGTTGATGTTTTTGGTGCAATGCTCGCGGTGCCGCAGTATATTGGGTGATGTGTGTACTGCAGTGCATGTTGCTGTTTTTGGTGCAGCGTCGGGTGCGCAGTATATTGGGTGATGTGTGTACTGCAGTGCATGTTGCTGTTTTTGGTGCAGCGCTCGCGGTGCCGCAGTCTATTGGGTGCTGTGTGTACTGCAGTGCATGTTGCTGTTTTTGGTGCAGCGCTCGTGGTGCCGCAGTATATTGGGTGATGTGTGTACTGCAGTGCATGTTGCTGTTTTTGGTGCAATGCTCGTGGTGCCGCAGTATATTGGGTGATGTGTGTACTGCAGTGCATGGTGCTTTTTTTGGTGCAATGCTCGTGGTGCCGCAGTATATTGGGTGCTGTGTGTACTGCAGTGCATGTTGCTGTTTTTGGTGCAATGCTCGCAGTGCCGCAGTATATTGGGTGCTGTGTGTACTGCAGTGCATGTTGATGTTTTTGGTGCAGCACTCGCGGTGCCGCAGTATATTGGGTGATGTGTGTACTGCAGTGCATGTTGATGTTTTTGGTGCAGCACTCGCGGTGCCGCAGTATATTGGGTGATGTGTGTACTGCAGTGCATGTTGCTGTTTTTGGTGCAGGTGCAGCGCTCGTGGTGCCGCTGTATATTGGGTGTTTTGTGTGCTGCAGTGCATGTTGCTGTTTTTGGTGCAGTGTTCGCGGTGCCGCAGTATATTGGGTGCTGTGTGTACTGCAGTGCATGTTGATGTTTTTGGTGCATCGCTCGCGGTGCCGCAGTAATTGGGTGTTGTGTGTACTTCAGTGCCTGTTGCTGTTTTGGTGCAGCGCTCGTGGTGCCGCAGTATATTGGGTGCTGTGTGTACTGCAGTGCATGTTGCTGTTTTTGGTGCAGGTGCAGCGCTCGTGGTGCCGCAGTATATTGGGCGATGTGTGTACTGCAGTGCATGTTGCTGTTTTGGTGCAGGTGCAGCGCTCGCAGTGCCGCAGTATATTGGGTGATGTGTGTACTGCAGAGCTGTGTGTACTGCAGTGCATGTTGCTGTTTTTGGTGCAGCGCTCGTGGTGCCGCAGTATATTGTGGGATGGTGTGTACTGCAGTGCATGTTGCTGTTTTTGGTGCAGCGCTCGCGGTGCCGCAGTATATTGGGTGCTGTGTGTACTGCAGTGCATGTTGCTGTTTTTGGTGCAGCGCTCGCAGTGCCGCAGTATATTGGGTGACTTGTGTACTGCAGTGCATGTTGCTGTTTTTGGTGCAGCGCTCGTGGGGCCGCTGTATATTGGTGTGTGTGACTGCAGTGCATGTTGCTGTTTTTGGTGCAGCAGCTCGTGTGCCGCAGTATATTGGGTGATGTGTGTACTGCTGAGTGCATGTTTGCTGTTTTTGGTGTAGCCAGCGCTCGCGTGGTGCCGCAGTATATTGGGGCTGTGTGTACTGCAGTGCATGTTGCTGTTTTGGTGCATGCACGCTCGGTGCCGCAGTATATTGGGTGCTGTGTGTACTGCAGTGCATGTTGCTGTTTTGGCAGTTGCAGCGTGCGGTGCCGCAGTAATATTGGGTGATGTGTGCACTGCAGTGCATGTTGCTGTTTTTGGTGCAGTGCTCGTGGTGCCGCAGTATATTGGGTGATGTGTGTACTGCAGTGCATGTTGCTGTTTTTGGTGCAGCTCACGTGGTGCCGCAGTATATTGGGTGATGTGTGTACTGCAGTGCATGTTGCTGTTTTTGGTGCAGGTGCAGCGCTCGTGGTGCCGCAGTATATTGGGTGATGTGTGTACTGCAGTGCATGTTGCTGTTTTTGGTGCAGCGCTCGCGGTGCCGCAGTATATTGGGTGCTGTGTGTACTGCAGTGCATGTTGCTGTTTTTGGTGCAGGTGCAGCGCTCGCGGTGCCGCAGTATATTGGGTGCTGTGTGTACTGCAGTGCATGTTGCTGTTTTTGGTGCAGCGCTCGTGGTGCCGCAGTATATTGGGTGATGTGTGTACTGCAGTGCATTTTGCTGTTTTGGTGCAGCGTTCGTGGTGCCGCAGTATATTGGGGATGTGTGTACTGCAGTGCATGTTGCTGTTTTTGTTGATGGTGCAGTGTTCGTGGTGCCGCAGTATATTGGGTGCTGTGTGTACTGCAGTGCATGTTGCTGTTTTTGGTGCAGCGCTCGTGGTGCCGCAGTATATTGGGTGATGTGTGTACTGCAGTGCATGTTGCTGTTTTTGGTGCAGCGCTCGTGGTGCCGCAGTATATTGGGTGCTGTGTGTACTGCAGTGCATGTTGCTGTTTTTGGTGCAGCGCTCGTGGTGCCGCAGTATATTGGGTGATGTGTGTACTGCAGTAGCATTTGTTGCTGTTTTGGTGCAGCGCGTTCGTGGTGCCGCAGTATATTGGGTGATGTGTGTACTGCAGTGCATGTTGCTGTTTTTGGTGCAGCGCTCGTGGTGCCGCAGTATATTGGGTGCTGTGTGTACTGCAGTGCATGTTGCTGTTTTTGGTGCAGTGCAGCGTGTCGTGGTGCCGCAGTATATTGGGTGCTGTGTGTACTGCAGTGCATGTTGCTGTTTTTGGTGCAGCGTTCGCGGTGCCGCAGTAGATTGGGTGGTGTGTGTACTGCTGAGCATGTTGGTGTGTTGGGTGCAGGTGCAGCGTTCGCGGTGCTGCAGTATATTAGGTGCTGTGTGTACTGCAGTGCATGTTGCTGTTTTTGGTGCATCGCTGTGCCGCTGTATATTGGGTGATGTGTGTACTGCAGTGCATGTTGCTGTTTTTGGTGCAGCGTCTGGTGCCGCAGTATATTGGGTGATGTGTGTACTGCAGTGCATGTTGCTGTTTTTGGTTTCGGTGCAGGGCTCGTGGTGCCGCAGTATATTGGGTGATGTGTGTACTGCAGTGCATGTTGCCGTTTTTGGTGCAGTGCTCGTGGTGCCGCAGTATATTGGGTGGTGTGTACTGCAGTGCATGTTGCTGTTTTTGGTGCAATGCTCGTGGTGCCGCAGTATATTGGGTGATGTGTGTACTGCAGTGCATGTTGCTGTTTTGGTGCCAGGGCAGCGCTCGCAGAGTGCCGCAGTATATTGGGTGATGTTTGTACTGCAGTGCAAGTTTCTGTTTTGGGCAGTCACGGTCGCAGTATATGGGTGCTGTGTGTACTGCAGTGCATGTTGCGGTTTTTGGTGCAGGTGCACGCTCGTGGTCCGCATGTATATTGGGTGATGTGTTGTACTGCAGTGCATGTTGCTGTTTTTTGGTGCAGCGCTCGTGGTGCCGCAGTATATTTGGGGGTGTGTGTACTGCAGTGCATGTTGCTTTTTTGGTGCAGCGTCGTGGTGCCGCATTTATTGGGGGTGTGTTACTGCGTGCTGTTGCTGTTTTTTGGGGGGGCAGCGCTTGGGCTGCAGTATATTTGGGGGCTGGGTGTACTGCAGTGCATGTTGCGTTTTTGGTTTCAGGCTCGTGGTGCCGCAGATATTGGGTGATGTGTGTATTTCAGTGCATGTTGGGTTTTGGTGCAGGGTCGTGGGTGCCGCAGTTTTTGGGTGGGTTCTGCAGTGCTGTTTTGGTTTTTGGTGGGGCAGGGCTGAGTGCCGCAGTTTTGGGTGTGTGGTCGAGTGATGTTGCTGTTTTTGGGGCCCGCGGGCCCAGTATATTGGGTGTGTTGTCAGCAGTGCATGTTGCGTTTTTGGTGCAGGTGCAGGCTCGTGGTGCCGCAGTATTTGGGGCTGTGTGTCTGCGTGATGTTGCTTTTTTTGGTGCAGGGCCCCCGCGGTGCCGCGTATATTGGGTGTGTGTTTTGCAGTGATGTTGTGTTTTTGGTGCCGCTCGTGGGCCGCATAATTGGGTGCTGTGTGTTGCTCATGTTGCGTTTTTTGGTGCGCGCTGCGGTGCCGCAGATATTGGGTTGTGTGTACTGCGTGCATGTTGTGTTATTGGTCCCGCGCTCGCGGGCCGCGTTATTGGGTGGGGGGTGTGTACTGCGTGCATGTTGCTGTTTTTTGGTGCAGCGCTCGGGGGTGCCGCAGTATATTGGGTGCTGTGTGTCTGCAGTGCATGTTGCTGTTTTGGTGCAGCACTCGGGGCCGCAATTATATTGGGTGTGTTGTGCTGCAGGGGCATTTTTGCTGTTTTTGGTGCGCCTCGGGTGCCGCAGTATTTTGGGTGTTGTGTAATGCAGTGCATTTGTTTTTTGGTGGCGGTGCAGTGCTTAGGTGCCGCAGATATTGGTCTGTGTGTAACTGCAGTGCATGTTGCTGTTTTGGTGCAGGTGCAGCGTTCGTGGTGCCGCAGTATATTGGGTGCTGTGTGTACTGCAGTGCATGTTGCTGTTTTTGGTGCAGGTGCAGCGTTCGGGGTGCCGCAGTATATTGGGTGCTGTGTGTACTGCAGTGCATGTTGCTGTTTTTGGTGCAGGTGCAGCGATCGTGGTGCCGCAGTATATTGGGTGATGTGTGTACTGCAGTGCATGTTGCTGTTTTTGGTGCAGCACTCGCGGTGCCGCAGTATATTGGGTGCTGTGTGTACTGCAGTGCATGTTGCTGGTTTTGGTGCCGCGCACTCACCTTGTCCGTCCGGCATGTGATTTTGTTCGTGACGGATCAGGGCGGACCTGGAGCAGAAGCTGCGGCCGCAGATCCAGCAGCTGAAGGGGCGCTCGCCGGTGTGTGTGCGCAGGTGGATGATGAGGCTGGTCTTCTGGGAGAAGCCCTTGGTGCACACCTCGCACTGGTACGGCTGGTCCGGGGAGTGGATGCGCTGGTGGCGGAGGAGGACGGAGCTGCACTTGAAGCTCTTGTGGCACTGCGGGCAGGTGAAGGGGCGCTCGCCCGTGTGCGTCCGCTGGTGCCGCACCAGGTAGAAGTTACTGGTGAAGGAGCGGCCGCACTGGCGGCAGGTGTATCGCTGCTCCCCGCTGTGGCTCTTCAGGTGCCTCTTCATCTCGCCGGGGTCCGGGCAGGTCACCTGGCAGATGCCGCACTTGTAGACGGGCCGCGCGGAGAGGTTGGAGATCTCCCGGATCTTGACGTTGCACAGCAGGTTCTTGTGCGATTCCAGCAGTGCCCTGTGAGCGGCGCTCTGCTCGGATTTGGACCTCTCCCCGGTGCCGTTCAGATCCTTCCCCAGCTCCTGAGTGATGGCCTCCGGTCTCTTCTCCGGGACAGTGGGGGTCTGGTCTCGGGAGGGGTCCGCCGCGCTCTTCTCACTGCTTTCCGTGCTCGTCGCCTTCCCTTTTTTCTCCCCTGTGATAAATAAACAGTCACTATAGTCATATAACAGGCAAACGGCAAACTTACCGCCCCCCACACAGACTGCACCCCGCATCATAAAGGAGCGCTCCTCTGAGGACTTCTCTGGCCCGGCAGAGATTGCAGCTTGCCACCCATAGGGGGCGGTCTGCACACAGCTCCAGGACTGGGCCTTCCTGGCAGCATTGGGGGAGCGGGCCCAATCCATACGCGCTTACATGCTGCAGCCAATGCAGCCGCTACAGGCAAACAGGAAGAGCTGCGGCGCCCCCCACATCACGGCGCGCCATGGGGAGGCCCCGGCACACTCCGAATATCCTGCCACAGGCGGAGAGTAATGGAGTCGCTATATGCTGCAGCAGCAGAGGAGCTCCCCGGGAAAACCAAACATTACTGGGGAGAGGGAAAAAAAAACTTTTCCCATTTATCATCTAGAAAAATTTTTTTTGATAAGAGTTCAATGTAAGAGAAGACAAAAAATAGGTGGACGAGTGTGTGCACCCCCCCTGCCCCGGGAGACCTGTGTGCGCCCCCCCCCCCGGGGGCTGACCTGTGGGCGGCCCCCCTGCGGCAGACACCTGTGTGCGGCCCCCCCCTGCTGCAGACACCTGTGCTCGCGCTCCCCCCCCCTGCGGCAGACACCTGTGTGCGGCCCCCCCCCTGCGGCAGACACCTGTGCTCGCGGCCCCCCCCTGCGGCAGACACCTGTGCTCGCGGCCCCCCCCTGCAGGGATACACCTGTGTGCGGCCCCCCCCCTGCGGCAGACACCTGTGTCACGGCCCCCCCCGCGGCAGACCCCCTGTTTCTCGCGGCCCCCCCCTGCGGGAGACACCGTGCTCGCGGCCCCCCCTGCGGCAGACACCTGTGCTCGCGGCCCCCTCCGGCAGGGCACCTGTGCTCGCGGCCCCCCCCCTGCGGCAGACACCGTGTGTGCCCCCCCCCTGCGGCAGACACCTGTGTGTGGCCCCCCCCCTGCGCAGACACCGTGCTCGGGGGCCCCCCCCCCCGCGGCAGACACCGGTGCTCGGGCCCCCCCCTGCGGCAGACACCGGTGCCCCGCGGCCCCCTGCGGCAGACCCCTGTGCTCGCGGCCCCCCCCTGCGGCAGACACCTGTGCTCGCCCGGCCCCCTGCGGGACACCCCTTTTGCTCGCGGCCCCCCCCTGCGGCAGACAGCTGTGCTCGCGGCCCCCCTGCGGCAGACAGCTGTGCTCGCGGCCCCCCTGCGGCAGACACCTGTGCTCGCGGCCCCCCTGCGCAGACACCTGTGCTCGCGGCCCCCCCCTGCGGCAGACACCTGTGCTCGCGGCCCCCCCCTGCGGCAGACACCTGTGTGTGTTCCCCCCCCGGCGGCAGACAGCTGTGCTCGCGGCCCCCCCTGCGGCAGAAAACCTGTTTCTCGCGGCCCCCCCCTGCGGCAGACACCTGTGCTCGCGGCCCCCCCCTGCGCAGACACCTGTGCTCGCGGCCCCCCCCCCTGCGGAAAACCCTGTGCTCGCGGCCCCCTGCGGCAGACACCTGTGCTCGCGGCCCCCTGCGGCAGACACCTGTGCTCGCGGCCCCCCTGCAGCAGACACCTGTGCTCTCGGCCCCCCCTGCGGCAGACACCTGTGCTCGCGGCCCCCCTGCGGCAGACACCTGTGCTCGCGGCCCCCCTGCGGCAGACACCTGTGCTCGCGGCCCCCCCTGCGGCAGAAAATGTGCTCGCGGCCCTCCCCCCTGCGGCAGACACCTGTGCTCGCGGCGCCCCTGCGGCAGACACCTGTGCTCGCGGCCCCTCTGCGGCAGACACCTGTGCTCGCGGCCCCCCCTGCGGCAGACACCTGTGCTCGTGGCCCCCCTGCAGCAGACACCTGTGCTCGCGGCCCCCCCTGCGGCAGACACCTGTGCTCGCGGCCCCCCCTGCGGCAGACACCTGTGTGTGCTCCCCCCCTGCGGCAGACACCTGTGCTCGCGGCCCCCCCTGCGGCAGACACCTGTGCTCGCGGCCCCCCCTGCGGCAGACACCTGTGCTCGCGGCCCCCCCTGCGGCAGACACCTGTGCTCGCGGCGCCCCTCACCGTTCCAGTTCTTCATGATGTCGTGGCGGCGGCGCTGGTGGCGGATCAGGGTGGAGCGGGAGTAGAAGGCGCGGCCGCAGACGAAGCAGATGTACGGCCGCTCGCCGGTGTGCGTGCGGATGTGGATGACCAGGCTGGCCCTCTGGGTGAAGCCTCGCCAGCAGAGCTTGCACTTGAAGGGCTGCTCGCCCGTGTGCGTCCGCTGGTGCCTGACCAGGAAGTAGTTGCAGTTGAAGTCGCGGCCGCAGTCCTTGCAGGTGAACTTGGCGGCGGCGGCGTCGCCCATGTGCCCGGCCAGGTGGCGCTTGAGCTCGTTGAGCTGCGGGAACCTCTGGGTGCAGATGCCGCACTTGTGGGTGAGCTCCGAGGTGTCGGTCAGGGCCTGGCTCACGCTGGGCGCCTTTTTCGGCGCGGAGCTGCGGCAGCGCGAGCGCTGGTGCCGGACCAGGGTGGAGCGGTAGCTGAAGCTCTTGCCGCACTCGCTGCAGGGGAAGGGCCGCCCCCCGCCGTGCAGCTTCTGGTGCGCCGACAGCAGCAGCGAGGACCTGAAGATCTTGCCGCAGTCCGGGCAGATGACGCCGCCCTCCTTGTCTCCGGCCTTACCCTGAGCCGGGGGCTTCGGGGCAGGATTCGGGGGCTCCCCGGGAACCTCGGGCTTCACAGGACTCGGAGCAGACGGAGACTTCTCTGCAGAGCAAAGAGGATTAACCATGAAGAGAAAGTACTCTCCAACCATCAACTCACTGATACTACAGACTCCAGTCACCCCCAGAGCTGCAGCAACATCATATACTCCAGTCACCTCCACAGCTGCAGCGCCATCATATGCTCCAGTCACCTCCACAGCTGCAGCGCCATCATATGCTCCAGTCACCTCCACAGCTGCAGCGCCATCATATACTCCAGTCACCTCCACAGCTGCAGCGCCATCATATACTCCAGTCACCTCCACAGCTGCAGCGCCATCATATACTCCAGTCACCTCCACAGCTGCAGCGCCATCATATACTCCAGTCACCTCCAGAGCTGCAGCGCCATCATATACTCCAGTCACCTCCACAGCTGCAGCGCCATCATATACTCCAGTCACCTCCACAGCTGCAGCGCCATCATATACTCCAGTCACCTCCACAGCTGCAGCGCCATCATATACTCCAGTCACCTCCACAGCTGCAGCGCCATCATGTACTCCAGTCACCTCCACAGCTGCAGCGCCATCATATACTCCAGTCACCTCCTAAGCTGCTGCAGCAACATTATATACTCCAGTCACCTCCACATCTGCAGCTCCATCATATACTCCAGTCACCTCCACAGCTGCAGCACCATCATATACTCCAGTCACCTCCACAGCTGCAGCACCATCATAAGCTCCAGTCACCTCCACAGCTGCAGCACCATCATATACTCCAGTCACCTCCACAGCTGCAGCACCATCATATGCTCCAGTCACTAGAGCTGCAGCGTCCCCTCACCCCTCCGCTC
>JAODAL010071124.1:0-15648 GCA_025379985.1 Phyllomedusa bahiana
TGCCAAAGATGTAGCACGTATCCATTTGACTGTTGGGGATTAATTCCAGCTTCTCCAGCCCTGTTTGGGTGTGAGAATGAAGGTGTTGTTGCTCTCCCATAGACTTTAATGGTCATCGCTCATAATCTACCATCGACTATCGACTATCTTGTCGATGATGGTCGATGGCCAACGTAATTGCTCAACACTACCAATAACGCTACTACATACTGTATGGAACAGATTATGCCACAGAACACGATCACAAATTACCACCAAACAGTGACTGAATAATACCCCTACACTATTACTGAATAAAGATCTGTATACAAAAACCTATATTACCGCCATATAGTGACCATATAGTGGTAGATATCAGTGTGCACAGGTGTCCTACAGACTGTATATTACCCCCATTCAGTCACCATGTAGTCGTAGATACCAGTGTATACAGGCTCTGCAGACTGTATATTACCTCCATACAGTGACCATATAGTGGTAGTTACCAGAGTACACAGGTGCCCTACAGACTGTATATTATCACCATAGCGTTACCATGTAGTGGTAGACACCAGTGTACACAGGCTTTGCTGACATATAAGTTACTACAGTGCAGTTACATCTTGTGACTCACAGGTGATGTATTTTCTGACAAGACTTTTCCTTTTGTTCTGCACCCGGTCCAGACCGCCATGATGACCTCTCCTGGCCAACACTCGTCTCTGCAGATTTAGACACAAAGATCTTAGAATCCTCACTTTTTTCAGCACCTCACTCCCTGCCCCCCACCTCTGTACAAACTTTCCAGGGGTGAGAGAGCAGGTACAGGCCACAGCTTAGAGGCCCAGTCTCCTGGAGGGGAGGAACAGAGGATTCACCCCCTGGTGATTGTGTTACAGCTATGGCCTGTACCCATCAGAATCAGGTAGGCCCTTAAGGTCTCAATTAGGCAGGTAGGCTACAGGTAGGTAGTTAGATTGGCCCTAGGTAGGCAGTAGTTAGGCCCAAGTTAGGTAGGCATCCCCCAGGTAGATAGGTAGGCTGTAGGTAGGCCCCAGGTAGCTAAGTATGCAAGCCAGGTAGGTTGTAGATGGCCCCCAAGTAGGTAGGCTACAGGAAGGTAGGTAGATTGGCCCTAGGCAGGCAGCCCCCAGGTAGCTAAATAGGTTTTTGCTAGGCCCATGGTAGCTAAGTAGACAGTAGGTAGACGACAGGTAACTAAGAAGATAATCTATAGGTGGGGCCCACATAGGTAAATAGGCTATAGGGGGCTCCAAATAGGCAGGCAGGCTTTATGCAGGCTATAAGGGCCCTATAGGTAGGCAGGCAGGCTATCGGAGCCCATATAGGTAGGCAGGCAGGGTTTAGTTAGGGTATAGGGCCCATATAGGTAGGCAGGCAGGGTTTAGGTAGGCTATCGGGGCACAAATAGGTAGGCAGGCAGGGTTTAGGTAGGGTATAGGGGCCATATAGGTAGGCAGGCAGTCTTTAGGTAGGCTATAGGGGCCATATAGTTAGGCAGGGTTTAGGTAGGCTACAGGGACCATATAGGTAGGCAGAGTATAGGGGCCATTTAGGTAGCCAGGCAGGTATTAGGTAGGCTATAGGGGGTCATATAGGCAGGCAGGGTTCAGGTAGGCTATAGGGGGTCATGCAGGCAGGCAAGGTTCAGTTAGGCTATAGGGCCCATATAGGTAGGCAGGCAGGGTCAGGCAGGCTATAGGGGGGTCAGGCAGGCTATAGGGGGCTATCAGGCAGGGTATAGAGGGGTCAGGCAGATTATGGGGGGATCAGGCAGGCTATAGGGGGGTCAGGCAGGCTAATAGAGATGTCCCTTACTCACCAGCCCCACGCCCCCTCGCATCTCAGCTCCCGGTCAGTCTGTGCTTGGCGTGGACGGCACGATGATATGACGTCATTGTGCTGCCCGCGTCAGCACTGTGGGCCGGTGCCTAGTAGCATATTAGCAGAGCAGAGCTCGGGCGGTACTCTGCTCTGCTAACACCGGGTAGTCTTGCTTTGAACGCTCGGGTCGGAGGGCCCAGGCATTCAGAGGTAGGAAGCGCCGGGCCCTGCAGCTCCACGCCCGCTGGCAGTGAACTACTATGTTCACTGCCGGAGGGCGCAGGAGCAGTACTACTGGGTAGAAGACGTGTCAGCAACTTCCCCAGGGCCCGGGCCCCCTAAGATCCCGGGCCCCGTGGCAGCTGCTATGTCTGCTACCCCAGTAGTTATGTCCCTGCGCCCAACTCAAAGACTGCTCCAGTAAAAAGCCGGCCTGGAATACCATTGCTTGTAAGCAGATATGCTAAAATAAAACAAAATATCTGCAACCTAAGGTTACAGACCTATATTACCCGGCTTACCTCACTGCAGCCCTGAACCATGGTGACATGTATCGGCCCTCGATCACCAGGCCTTGTGCCTTGTCACAATGTATATATATATATTGGTACGGGGGAGAGAGACCACAAGTTGGGGAGAGAGAACTCAGTACAGGGAAGAGAGTACGCGGTACGGGGGCAGAGAGGACACAGTACGGAGAGAGACCACAGTTTGGGGAGAAAGGACACAGTATGGGGGAAGAGAGGACACAGTATGGGGGAAGAGAGGACACAGTATGGGGGAAGAGAGGACACAGTATGGGGGAAGAGAGGACACAGTATGGGGGAAGAGAGGACACAGTATGGGGGAAGAGAGGACACAGTATGGGAGAGAGACTTGACGACTGCTGGCCTGTTTCTATGGGAAGGTGGCGCCCCCTCCTCTTGGGGTGAGTGGCGCCGGCCTGCCAAAGAAACAACCCTGGCTCTACATACAGACTATAAGATGCAACACCATTTACTGAACAAGTTTTGGGGAAAAAAAGGGTGTCTCATAATCCAAAAAATACTGTATGTGTGTGCATATATGTATACATACACACATACATATATTTATATACACACATACAATATTTTTTGGATTATGAGATGCACTTTTTTCCCCCAAAACTTGTTCGGAAAAATAAATAAATAAAATAATATATATATATATATATGTATCCAGTGGGGAAAATAAGTATTTGATACACTGGTGATTTTGCAAGTCTTCCCACCTACAAAGAATGGAGAGTTCTGTAAATTTTATCGCAGGTACACTTTAACTGTGAGAGACAGAATCTAAAAAATCCAGAAAATCACATTGAATGATTTCTAAATGATTAATTTTCTTTTTATTGTATGAAATAAATATTTGATCACCTACCAACCATCAAGAATTCTGGCTCTCACAGACCTGTTAGTTTTTCATTAACGCTATGTTCACACGATGTATTGCGGCGCGTAAAGTACGCGCTGCAAAAAATCGTGTGCTACGGGAGCTTGCGCTGTTCAGCACGTACTCCCGAGGCACGGGGGAGGGTGGGGGCGGCTCGCCAGCCTCATAGACATGCATTACTGATGAGTGACATGTCCCTTATCTCCCGGCGCGTACAATACGATCGTATTGTATGAGGGGGGAGAGGAGGCGTAATCCATAGTTCTCTATGAGAACTGTGGACTACCGTAATTATGGGGTGAATCTCGCCCGTATTAGAGCGCAAATATGCAGCGAAATGTGTGCCAAAATTACGCCGTGTGAACATACCCTAAGAAACCCTCCTACTCTGCACTCATTACCTGTATTAACTGCACCTGTTTGAACTCGTTACCTGTATAAAAGACACCTGTCCACACACTCAGGGTGCTTTAACACAGTGCGTTTTTTGGTGCCTTTTTTTTTTATCAGAAATGCACAGCATTAAACTTCTTGTATTGCTGTGCATTTCTGCAAAACAAACGCACCAAAAAATGCACTGTGTGAAAACACCCTCAATCAATCACACATGGGAGAACGTCATTCGGTCAGATGGGACCAAAATGCTTCTGTTTGGTATCAACTCCACTCGCTGTGTTTGAAATATAAAGAAGGATGAGTACAATCCCAAAAACACCGTCCCAAGCTTGAAGCATGGGAGTGGAAACATCATAGTTTGGGGGTGCTTTTCTGCAACGGGAACAGGGCGACTGCACCCAATTGAAGGGGTATGAAGTTCTGTTTTTCTATTGCATCAAATACTTATTTCATGCAATAAAATGCAAATTAATTGTTTAAAAATCATACAATGTGATTTTCTGGATTTTTTTTTTATTCTATCACTGTTGAAGTGCATCTTCTATAAAAATTACAGACCTCTCCATTCTTTATAGGTGGGAAAACTTGCAAAATGTGTATCAAATACTTATATTGCCCACTGTAAATGAATATGTATGTGTGGTGTGTATGTGTGTAGAGAAATAGAGGAATGTAAAATGTAACTGTAAAGCGTTTGACTATGTATATATATATATATATATATATATATATATATATATATATATAGTCAAACAGTTTACAGTTACATTCTTATTCTATTAACATAAGGAAATTTACACTTCCATCATCTCTACTGTGCTGCAATATCTAGCACCCCACATCACTAACATGGCATATGTATTACCCACTATAGCTATATTTAGCCATTCCATTCAATATGTATTTGCTTGCATGTTGTTTGATGTTACCTCCTCCTCTGTGTATCCTCAGGCTATAAATTCACTGTCCTAAGGCGAAATAATCTTTATGCAGATTCTGAGTGTGCTTTGTATGACTTTCCTTAAGTGTGCATATGCAATGGTATATGTATAAATATATACTCTATGGAGAAGAATAAATTATAAGGGGGTGCTTTATCACTGGATAGATGCCCTCAGGCTAATCTGAAGAGCACTACAGAAGCTGTTTTTTGAATTTTTATGGCCACATCTAGAATTAGGATATTGGATATATTTTTTTAGCTTTATGTTTATATTGTTGTGCTTTTGGATATGCGAGTTTCCAAGCAGATATAAAAGAACACAGTAATAACCCATACATCAAGTGTCAGAATTATCCGGATAATATCATGTAAAGCCTTTCTCCTTCCTAATAAAGAGGCCTATACAGACTTTTGCATTTGAATGTTCTAACACCTGCTCCAATTCACACACCATAGCCACACAATTGCTTTTCCTCCTCGCTCTCCCCTCGAAACCCTCATCTGTATTGCATAATTTGTTAATCTGCAGCAGATATCACGCTGAGAGCTGTAAAGCATGATCTCACCAGGGCTATCACTATTTTCCACTCCTTTGAGCTCTAATAAGCCTCTCTCCAGATATACAGCAGGATATCGTATTAAAAAGGCAATAAATATATATTAAAACGGATGATACAGCATAAAGTGTGCATTATGTAATCCCAGCTAAGATCCTATATGGGCAAGGACAATGTAACCTCTAGCAGCTCAGCCATTCATTGTCATCATATCAATGGATACTAAATGCAATGTATACGATTTATAGATGGAGGACGGGGATGGAGGTTTTTGGTAATGTTACGAAGAGGGGAAGCTTCATGGAAGAAGAGTCATTTCTCCCGGCAAGCCGTGTGACTAAATGATACATCTCACAATGACTATTTGCTGTCCTTATGTCCTACTCCATCAGATCCAGTTGACTTGGCAGTGATGCTATCTAGAGTACGGGTTGTATTGCAGAAATTGTCCTTCACAGTCATTTTTTTTTTTGCTTTTCAGCTCCAAAAATCTCCTGGATTTTCCACACATAAGAGCAATAAATAGACGTCTTTCATCTTACTCTATGCCTTGTTAAATGATTATGACCCCAGGCCTAGCAATTACCTAGAACTTTGTGGCTGATGACTTGGATTCGTGATTGCACCTAGCTTTGTAAAAGCAAATCAGCAGTTTATTAAATATTCTAAAAATCTGACATGCATAGAAAGAGGGAAGTATTCCTAGAATTCTTGGGAGAAACAAAGCAACAGCAAACAAAAGAAATAAGAAACCAAAAATAAAGTAAAAAATGAAATAAAAAGAAAACTAAATGAAAAACAATGTCAAGAATAGGTTTGTTCTTAGGAAGGGGGAGGAGGGTAACATTTCTCCTTGAGAAGAACACCATTAGGGTATTTTGAGACTATAAGGCCATGCAATGCTCTATGAGTAAGGGTATGTTCACACGGCGTGTTGAACCGTGTGAACATACGCTTTTAGATGCATGTTTGGATCTGTCTGTAGGACCCCAAACACGTACTGTATCTAATAAATAAATGTGATTTACATTGCTTTTCACTTGAAACACACATCGGCGTTCACACGAGTGATCGCCGATGCGTTTCTCATTGCGTCTTTCGGATCCGTTCTAAGAATTGACGTCAATTCTTGGTCTGAAAGACACAGCAGGAGCCCTATAATAAACTATAGGGTGCGATCCTGCTGCATCCAACACGCATCCAAACAGGCAGCTGCGTGTTGGATCCGTTTAGGATCCGATCGACGCTATGTTTTTGAATGCGATTTTCGGCTCCAATAGGGATCCAAAATTGGATCCAAAAATGTTGTGTGAACGACCCCTTAATAGAATATGCAAAAAAATCCTCAGTTATGTTTCAAGGCTCTTTAATGGGTTAGGTGTGACTTCAAAAGACAATTCTTCCAATAGGTGGCACCAGAGGCTCAGTTTTCATCCCTAGAGCTTATTTGCATATAATAATTTTGTCTAATGATACTTAATATCAGATAATAGTAATTTAATGATAATAGATTGTTTCTTATTAGTGTTGTACCTGTGGGGGTATTAATCCCAGAGCTGGGGGTTTTTGTCAACAGGCGAGGTGTTGGGCTAAAATCTTGTATAGGCTGTACTGCTGTAGCATTGGTCACTATGTAGTACTGTGTCTAATGGGATTTCACTGTCTGGTCCACAAGGAATTTCAGGCACCATAATGTCATACAAAAGAATAGGCCACAAGAATACGATAAAGGTAGTTTACTACTTCAGGCATTTAATCCACACCGCTTATATGGGGCTCCTCTGTCACCCCGTATCAACTTCAAAAATGAACTAATACGCAGTGTACCATATATTCAACATATTCTTAACATTTTATTTATCCTTAGTGACAGATTTTCACATCTTATTCATAAAATACTTGCAATCAATTTGTTGCATAGTCCCAGGATTAAGCGACTTTCAAAACATTTAACAACGACTGTGTATCTGCGTCTTCACTTAGCATGTAGAGGGAAACAGCAATCAGACCGGCGGCCTGCCGCACCAGTGTGCGACATTTCGAGGCACTACCTGCCCATTTCTGGTGCTTGAGAAAGGGGCAGGTAGTGCCTCGAAATGTCGCACACTGGCGCAGCAGGCTGCCGGTCTGATTGCTGTTTTTGTCACTAAGGATGAATAAAGTGTTAAGAATATGTTGAATATATGGTACACTGCGTATTAGTTCATTTTTGATGTTGATACAAAAGAATAGGATCATTACTCACATTTCCCCTTTCTTTTGGACATATGTGTAGACATTTTGTAGGCATACAATAGGTCCAATAGTAAGGAGTCACATTATTTAATAGAGTGGTTAGCCTATCAAACCAACACCTGTCCATATGCCACAGCAAAATCAACTGTTTCCTGAAGGTCTCAGGAGCTAGTATTCAAACACGGAGGGAAAGGCATGAACCGCACATCCTCACACTATACGTTGATCTAATGCTTCTCAGCAAAACTATACAAAAATGAACAGGAGGTTCTTAGTATACTTTTTGATCAAACAGTATAGGCTCACTTGCCATTTCACGGCGACCTCTTTAAAGTGGGTCCCTAAACTAATGGATATAGCACTGCATGGCGGCCACCACCCCAGCAATAACCACACCAGAAAGGGACACAACCCAGTGGTCCACAGCACCACTGCTGCCAGGCCTAGCCCCCTGGCTCTGGGCTGCACCACCCCACAAGCATAGCACCACAGCAGCAATGGCCGCCACACAGCACTGCCACCAAAAAAGGAAAGGTTGACACAGCTTACCTCTCCTGGGCTCCCTGCAAGCAGACTGAAAGGAGCAGGGCATTAACCCTTATACAGACTACTGCTAATTAAAAACACCTGGGCCAAATGGGGAGGAGTGCTGATCCATGTGTGAAAAGAAATAGACGTATGTATACAAACATGGAAGGGAGAGGCATGGACCGCACATCCTCTTACTATACGTTGATCTAATGCTTCTCAGCAAAACTATACAAAAATGTACAGGATGTTCTTAGTATACTTTTTAATAAAACAGTATAAGCCCACTTGCCACTTCACGGCGACTTCAGGAGCTAGTATGTTGAAAGCGGCATCAGATATTGTATTCAAAATATTTCTAGCATTTATGAATTTATAGCAGGCCTATTACATTTCTGAAACTGATTTTCCAGATTCTGATGACTTTTCGAAAACCCTTTTAGGGTACCTCTAGATGACAAGTAAATTTACTTGTTGGATTCTCATTGGTTTTTGCAGTTGAAAACTGCATCGGATGATGTGGTTTTCAAAAATAGTTTACGGTATGTGGATTTAGGGATGTTTTTTTTTATTAACAGATTTCCCATCAGAAACAAGCACCATTCATTTATATGTGGTTTTGGATGTGTTTTACACGAGTATTTAGCCATCTGAATTGACCTTAACACAACCAAAGAATAAACATGTTTCAAGCATTTTTACGTCTAAAAAATGACTGCTGAAAATACCCAGTGACCTGAACTGAAAATTTATCTTGTAGTACATACAACGCGTATTGAGGTCAACTAGGACGGTTTACTTTCGGTTTTGGATGAGTATTTCAATTTGGAATCCACTTGGATTCTGACTCAAAATACTCATTGTGTAGAGTTACTGTAGTCACTAATAATAAACATTGTGGGATTTCTTTTAGTCTGATTTACTACCTCATCCTATCTGCTGCAGACTGTTCTTTACAGAGGAGCTCAGAAATAGTCCTTGATTTCCAGCAGATATAAAATGTAACTTTATTGGAACTTTATGGGAAGAAAACACAGAGATTCGATGGGAAAGAGAAGACTTTTTTTTAGTTAATGTAACTGCGGTCACTATATTCATAAACATATGCCAATAAGTTTTGATTTTATGACTACTTGTGTAGGGTTGCCTGTTACCTGTTTGGTTTGACACTGGTGCCACCAATTTTGTGGTCAACCCTCTGTGATTGCACCTGTGTATAGTGTGGATATGGGTGATAAAAAGGGGTTAAGAAGATTAAAGGGTTTGTCTCGATACAAAGAATAGCTTTCCAAGTGTAAGGAACACAAAATCAAGACATTTTCCAAATATATTGCTTTGTTCCTCTGTTGTCCCTAAGGAGATACAAGTGAATTTATGACCTCCCTGGCTATTTCAGTTCCCTCAATAACTGACCTGTAAACAATTCTCCCCCTGCTGTTTGTTCAATGAGATAACAGTGAGTGAAGTCATCACACAGGTCACAGCAGTGTCCTGTGATGCTCAGCAGTAAAAAGCTTGATTTATGTAAAATAAACAGAACTGTAATAAGGGCTTTTGTTTTGGGGATCAGATAAGAAGTCCTGTTAGTAGTTTGAGAAGCTAATCTGATCTAATTAGCATCTGAAAGCACAGCACTGCATGGAGCTGTACAAGCATGGAGCTTATGCAAATGAGTCAGTCTGAACCAGGAAGTGACAGAGTATTTCATTCATGCATTCTCTGAAACTCTGAAGGGAGACAATTCCTTTAAGTTCCTTATTTAGGGCACGGGTGATTTAAACCTGGCAGAGTAGGGAAATCATGGCTGTTTCTATAGCCACTCATTATGAGGTAAGGAGGGAGGGGGAGAGGGCTGCAGGTTACACAGTTATAAGTAGTCCCTGCGAAGTGCTGCCAGAGTTAGTTTTGTTCAGCAGTTCAATAGTTGTATCAGACAGTTTCTGAATTGTTTCATCTGAAGGGGTCACTTGGCCACAAGCCAGCTGTGGACCTGGTCCAGGCTTTCCCTATCCAACAGCACCAGGAGTGCTCACCGAGGCTAGAGAGAAGGTTAAAGAGAAGGAGGCTGCAAGACCCAAGCCTTAAGAGTCTCTCTTGTTGATTTCCTGCTCCAGTGCACAACACCTCCCAGCACTCCCAGCACTGGTAGGCTTGACATTCACTTACCTGCTTCACCCCTCACAAGATGCCATTTTACATTGGGATGTCCTGAACCTAAATGTTTTCACTCTGACTCTAAATCTAACCTTACGTGCTAGAATATAAGGAGAACAGAAGTGCACTCATGTGAAGCACATAGCAATACCAAGGGAATAACCTTATTATATGGTCTTGCTCACCTGGATAAGTTGTACTTCAAATGGTACAACTCATATTAACGCATAAAAACCAGTATGATTAAAACAGAAGCTGTCGGTCATTCCACAAGGAAGCTCTCTCACCGAAGGAGCATCCACGGCTCAAACAATATACAAACAGCAGTCGAAAACTGCATGAAATTCAGACTAGTGCCAATGTGAACATATGCCAAACAAACTGAACACTAGGTGATTAGCCTCTAGAAAGTGTCAGTGTTTATTAAGCAAAGATAAAAAAATAAACAAACTATGTGTTTCGAGAGCACTCCCGGCTCACTTCATCAGGGAACATCAAAGTGGAGACACTGGCAAGATTTAAAAAAGACTGCGGTGGATCAATCCCAAATCAAGGCTGCATTTAAACAGAACAACACTTATAAAACACATAAAATATATAAAAAAGTATATACAATCACTATAACATATAAATAATTACAAAAAATGTTACACATATCACAACTGAGTCATTAGCACATGAAAATTCATAAATACGTATAAAACAAACTGTTAGCTCCAATTAAAATGTATATAGTGTTAGAGAATATCAAAAGGTGTAATAACTAGGCCTAGTTATTTTCACATTAGTGCTAGTCTGAATTCCATGCAGTTTTCGACTGCTGTTTGTATATTAAATCTAACAGTAATTTCTGCTCCAACATCAAATCAGAAAAAAAGTTAAACTTGTGCTTTAGAGCTGCTCTTCCTTGTGAAAGAGAAGACAGGATTGTTCAAATCTAATCAGCCATTCCAATCTGATCAGCTGAATCCAATCATCCCAATTCTACACATACTCTTCTTTCCCTGTGTCTGTTATGTATCACACTCCTATACCTGAAAATATACGTTTAAAAATATATTAATTAATTATACACATGCATACAAATGGTTTAATTCAGGGAGATACAGTATAAAAATCATGATTAAGTAACAAAATAAATAAATGCCCCCCCACCTCCATGTGCAGCTGAGCTGACTGTGTGTAGATTCAGCACAACTTTTTATCCCCTCGATACGTGTGAGTGTCACAATTAGCAGTTATGCAACAATCATGAGGAAAGTTGCATTAATGAGCATTTAAAAGAAACATGTCTGTGTATTGCTTGGAGACACATGCTCCTAGGTTTGCACCTCTAACATAGGGTTGTACATAACTAGGACTTACAAATAGGCATGAGAATACCATCTGGCTGTAAGATTGTGTTAATTCATGCACAGCCTAGGTATGAACATCTGTATGCCCATGAGCTCATAGAAAAGAACAGGCTCTGCAGCAGTAATGTGGTTTGCTGGCCATCATAATACCAGCACAATTAAGAGCAACCAAGCATCAAATGTACAAACAAATATTCATTGTCTCCAATACAAGAATACTAAACACAAGAGAAAGAAGCAAATCAATTATTGCTAATACAGTACAAGCTAAAAAAAATCTATTTTACTAATATCTATTTCCAACTATTTCATTTCTATCTCCTATTTATTCCAGATCTATCTATCTATCTATCTATCTATCTATCTATCTATCTATATATCTATCTATCTATCTATCTATCTATCTATCTATCTGTCTGTCTGTCTGTCTGTCTGTCTGTCTATCTGTATCTGTCAATCTGACTCATATCTTTCTATCTATCTATATATCTGTCTGTCTATTTGGCTCATATCTATCTATCTCTCTATCTATCTATCTATCTATCTATCTGTCTATCTATCTATCTGTCTATCTGTCTGTCTGTCTGTCTGTCTGTCTGTCTGTCTGTCTCACCTATTCTATGTTCTAACTTCTTTTCTATTCTTATATCTATTTATTTAGTACCTATTTCATCTATTTGTATAATTATCTAATTATCTATCATCTATCTGTCTGTCTATGTTCTAACTTCTATTCCATTATTATATCTATTTATTTGTTACCTATTCCATCTATTTGTCTAATTGCCTATCTGTCTGTCTATCTGTCTGTCTGTCTGTCTGTCTGTATCTTTCTTGAAATCCTTGAAATCACACATTTTCAGTTGTAATAAACAGCTCTATCACAAGAGGGCAGTATCTTTCCATGTAAATCATTCTATCAAGCTGTGATTTAATAATAAAAAGAAACAATCTCCTATTTGAAAATAGTTCAAAGTAGGATTTGTAGAAGTTGTTGGCACTGGCAGCTGAACTTCTAAGGAAATGATAATCTCTTTACATGTTTAATGCTAACATTACCAGCTGTTATTATTGTCGTTGCGAATCTAACGATCTCTAGGAAAGAGAAAAACAATAGTCATGCAATCTCCAACACACGATGATCCCAGTGCAGCCATCCTCTCCGAACAGAAAAATACTAAATTACAAAAAGGAATAAAAATTCAAACACGTTCAACTTCAAAGGAGGCTACAAAGTCACATCTGCATTCTTCAGAGTGTTAACAAAAATGTTATGTTCTTGCCATCATTTCCACATAGGCCTCAGGGTGGCTTCACAACAGCAATTTCTGGAGAAACTCTGCACTTTTTGAAGCGTTTCTCCTGGCTAGATATTTATTGTAAGTGAGCAGGCAAATAGAAAATGTTTTTTGTGGCATTTTTTATTTGTAGGTTTTGATGCTCAGGGTTGTTTTTTTTTAAATACAGCATATTCTGTATGGTGTGTTTTTTTCGTAGATTTCTTTATAAAAAAACATAAAAAAGCTTCAAAACAATGCTTATAAAAAACGAATAAAACTAGCCAAAAAACAAAAATGTCTGTGAAGGAGGTCATTTACAGTGTAACAAGCATAAAAGTTAGCCATTTTGGCCATATTTACATGGTGTAGACGAGTTTTGTTTTTTAGGTATGAATTTTGGCACTAAAAATACAAAATAAACATCATAATGCTGGAGAATGGGATTTTAAAAAGCCTCATTTACATGCCTTATATGTTAGGGATTTGTTGCAGAGTATTGAATTATGAAATCTCTAGCAAATCTGCATCAAAATTTACAGTAAAATTTGGGCATAACACTTTTAAACAGAATGAACTTAAAATTACATATCTATCTATCTATCTATCTATCTATCTATCTATCTATCTATCTATCTATCTATCATTAATCTATTATCTATCTATCTATCTATCTATCTATCTATCTATCTATTTTTTTACAGATGTAGTGCCACATCTTCTCCATGGACTTTTGGTATGGCAGCTCAGAGCTATTTCCTTGAATAAGAATGAACAGCCTATCAGCAAGAGTGGGGCTGTTTCTAGAACAAAATCTAGACATATTTTTTTTAAATCCTGGATAAACCCTTAAAACTACATTGATTTAAAAAATTATAATAACAAAACTAAAAATTAAGTACTATATGATGATCACTATAATAACTAATTACTACTTTTTTAGTTTGTTAATATTTTAACATAATAAAATATATAAAAAATTATTAGTAGCAATTATTATTATTATCAGCAGCTATTGTTATTTATATACATTCTTATTACAATTATTACAAATTTTTAATATTGTTATTATCTATACTATTATTATCTGTATTATTATTACTATTATTTATCAATATTATCATATATCATTTTTCTCTAGTAAATATTATACTTATGCGTTTTCTCTGCCTCTCTCCCTGCTTTAACCAACAGAGAACACTTTTGAAGCCTCCATACAGCAACTCTAGCAGATGCATTCATAAAAAATTAACACAGATAATATATGAAAGGGATCCTGTGCCGTCCTGGTTAGTTACCTTCCACTCTGCAGAATTATTGGACTTTTCTGACCTAGCCCAGGAGGCAATATGATTTCTAGGGAGCTAATATCCTTTTCACTCCATGCAGTGTACGCCTCTTCCCTCTTGGGACCAGCCAACAAACACTCCACAATCCAAAATTTATGAGGTATCAGCCCAGTCTGACAGCTGGCGGAGACCTCAGCTGCACTGAGTTGCAGAACTTTGCAATCTCAGCCACACACATTTAAAAAACATCAATCTGTCTGCTGGTATTACATAGGTTACAAACACACATGCAGTTTTTATGCAGTTTGAGTTGCAATATTTGATGCAGTTTTTTTGAATGAAAGCCAAGAGTGGATCCAGCAGAATGAAGAGGTTCTTACATTATATTTCCCATCCCTTTTGAGTCCACTCCTGACTTTACACAACAAATTGCATCAAATATTGCATGTGTGATTCCAGGCTAAAATGGGGTTCACACAGTGTATTTTCCCTCTGCTTTGTATGTGACTGTTTCTTGGCGTAGACTTTAGTGGTCTGCTTTTTCTGTGAAGAAGATTTGTAGAAAATGTGACACGTACATATGTTTCTTTTTTTATTTTTTCGGTAAAAATATCATGTTTCTCAAAAAACAGCTAGAGCTTATTATCAGATTAGGTCTTACTCACCAGCCCAAGAGTGCAGGGAAGCCCACCAAGAGACGGTAACAGGGGGTAGATGAGTCAAAGAAGTGCCACTGAGCATACTTAAGGCATCTGAGCAGTCCCACAGATTATGCTGCAAGGAAGGGAGTGGGCAGCATAGCACAGTACCTGAGGCTTCCTATTGTAGTTTATTCCCCTGTTAGTGTTGCACTTGAGAGTCAGCCGGTCTACCGTGCACGTTGTCAGCATCTCTGGTGGCCATTCCCAGATTGTCAGTATTGTGGACAAGGAGGCAGGAGATCAGTGGTCACGTAATGAAGATGGTGGATCCCTCTCTGCTACGCAGAGGATGGTTGCACTGACGTGCTCAACCCTGATCAGTGTTCCTGGCTGTAACTAGGGCTTACTTTTTGTAACTAGAGCTTATATTTCAAGCCATAGCTGACCAAAGAAGTTGAGTGCGCGTACTCAGCATCATATCCAGAAATATGATCCTGCACCCAGAGGTTAAAATGGGGGCAGGGTTAGCCTGCCAGTGCTCAGACCATATGCTGCACACTTTATCAAATTGGTCTATATGGCTGTCATCCCAGAAGGAAGCCTTTGGAAGATGTTTCACAAGAAAGTGCGCAGTTTGATGAAGACAAGCAGGCTAAGGACATGGATTACTGGAAACATGTCCTGTGCTCTGATGAGACCAAGATAAGGGTCTCTAACATCCTTCAGCTCTGTGATGTCGTCATGGAGGAGAGGTTTCCAGTGGCTGTATCCTGTGACGCTCTAGGGAACTCCATGCCCAAGACAGTTAAGGCAGTGCTGGAAAATAATGGTGGCCACACAAAATATTGACACTTTAGGCACAATTTGTCCATTTTCACTTAGGCGTGTACTCACTTTTGTTGACAGCGGTTTAGACATCGATGGCTGTGTGTTGAGTTATGTTGAGGGAACACCAAATTGACTGTTATTCTAGCTGTACACAGACTACTGTACATTGTACCAAAGTGCCATATTTTGTTTATCCCCTGAAAAAAAC
>JAODAL010071125.1:0-15647 GCA_025379985.1 Phyllomedusa bahiana
AAAAATTTAAGGTTTTTGTTGCCCCCCTCCCATAGATTTTAAATGGTCATCGCTCATAATCGCCCGCTCCCTATCGAAAAACCAAATCGTTTGGGGCCGGGACTATCGACTATCGATCAAATCTCGATAGCCAACAACATTCGCTCAACACTATCGATAACAGTTTTCGCCAAAGACCATTAAAGTCAAAGGGAGGGGAACAACACCTCATTCTTACCCCAAAAACAGGGCTGGAGAAGCGGGAGTAAACATCCCAACAGTAAAAAGGATAGGGCCCCTCATCTTTGGCAAGACAATTAGGCAACAAAAACCCACAAAAAAAAAGGTCACAGCCCAAATTCCTACCCCTTCTTTTTACCACAGCATACCCTTAAACCCTGCATGCCCCCAAAAATTGAAAGTGCCGGGAAGGTAGAAATTATTTAAACCCATATTTTACTTAAACTGGATTTTGACTATCCCTGTCCTTAAACGCAGAAATGACCCTTAAACCGCCCTGCCCCAATAATTAAAAAGGGGCCAAAAAAAGGAACCCCTTTAAAAACACCATTTAATTTGAACTGGAGATCAACAAAAACCTGTCCGGGGGCCACCCAAGACCCCAAACCTGCATGCCCCCCAAATTTAAAAAAAGGGTTGGCCGGGAAAAAAAGGAGTCTTTCAACCCCTTTTTATTGAACTGGACTTTGACTATCCCTTTTCCCCGGGACTGCAATTTGACCTTTAAACCCTTTGTCTGACCCACAGATTAAAAAGTCCCGGGAAAAAGGAGTTTTTGGGAACCCAAAACATTTTAGTTGAAAGACATTTACTATGCCTGCCCCCTGTAACGCAGCTTTGAACCCTAAAAACCTGCAGACCCACAGTTTAAAAAAAGTGCGGGAAAAGAAAGTAGTCTTTGAAGCAGTTTTTTAAGTAAAATTTGGACTTTGGGACTATCCCAATATCCTGTAATGCAGCATGAGCCAAAAACCCACACAGGTGCCCTTATGGACCCTCAGCAGAAAATTTAGCAATAAGAAATTTAAAATATATTTTAAAAACCCCCCCATTTTTTCAAACTACTTGGTTGGAAAAGGAAATTTACCCTTCTAAATGGGGACAATTTTTCTACCGTGACATTAGAAAAAACAAACTAAAAAAGAAGTCCCATAGGGCAACGAGGCCTGTCTGAAAATCCCGCTTCAACCGTAAAGTGGGTTTTAAGGAAAAATTTCTGATCAAGGGGGGAGGGGTGTAAACATTGGGTCACGCAGGTTTTACTAGCAGGGGGTGGGGAGGGCCAGGGGGTTTGGGGTTCGTCACCATTAAAACCGCAAAAATTCCCCCTTTTTGATGCAGCAACCCAAAACATCGTGGGTGAAACAGAGTGGGGGAAGTGTGGTTAAGGAACCCCCCAGCCCTTTCCCAGTACACAGTCCAAGACCGGGTTTGCGCTAGAAAATTTTTTGCCTCTACGAAAAACGCCCTTTCCCCCCCTTATGAATTTCGGACCAATTGAGCTTTACTTGGAAAAGCTGGGGTTACCTCCCCGTTTCACCCCGGTGCCGTTTTTCTTGGCATTCTTTTTCTATTTTACTCACGTTTTGGAGGAAATTGTCTCGTTCTTGGGGGCGAATGTGCTCCTACACCAATTCCTTGAAAACCACCCCTGTTCAAGTTTTCCCTGTCCTCCTTTACAATTCAGAGGAATATTTGTTCACTTTTTGTACATGCAATTTTTTTATAGTTTAATTCTGAAAACACATTTTTAAAATAGGATGGAATCCCACCACCTCTTGTTTCTTTTTTTTTTAACTGTTTTAAAACGGTTTGTCTCACTACAGGTTTTCTAGCAGTGAAAAAATCTTGAAAAAACCAGTCATTTGCAATAGTGTCCTTCTGCCTACCTTTTCCCTGTTTTTGACAGTACCACCCCCAAAAAAATTTCAAAACTGCCCCTTCAGCCAATTTTGAAAAATTTTGTGAAAAAAAATTCTGTTAGAAACCAATTTTTTACAATGAAAACCGTATGTGGGGTTAATGAATATGTGACATGTGTTTTTCCCACAAGCAAAGTTTGTTTATAAGAAAATACCAACTTCCTCCTTATAAGACCATACAGATACCATTTGAGGACGAGATTGGCAGAATTGAGGCATACAAAGGGCCCGCGATTCCTTATACATCCTGCCAAAAACCCACGAGTTTCGACTACTGTCCCAAGAAGCACGACTATCAACCAGAAACTTCTCTCCGGGGAAACTATTTTAAACCAAGAGGAACTTTGTGCTCAACCCCTCTCTATGGACTGTCCCTGCCAGCCCCCCCGCCCACTGCATCCCAAATAACTTTTGTGGCCGCCTGAATAAAGGAGAGGAGTGCATGGAAAATTGGACCAAACAACGCGTTACTCTTTTTTTCTTTGGCCGCCCGTCCTTTAGACACTGTTTGGGAGTACCGATGGGAACAGGAATCCATTTCGCTTTATGACTTGACAATTTTGGCACCTTGCAGATGGGACGTGACAAGGCGATCCCAGTCCCCGGGAACCCCGACGAAGGACAGCGAGTGAAACCCGGGCAGCATCAAATCGGGGACGCACCTAAAGATACGGAAAGTATACATATTTTATGATTCTACTGGTTGGCCTTTTTGAGTTGTCTGGTTAGTAATTTTTGTCCTGGTCTGATCTTGGGGGGGTCAAAAAAGTGACTGTCATAGTAAAAGACTGTACAGTCCCGTCCTAAAACCATTGGAAAGTGACGGCGGTAAAAGGGCCTGATTTTTTTGAAGTCACTAGCCTTTTCCCCCTGGTAGGGTTTTTCGTGTAGCAATTGCAAATATGCCCCGCATCTTGGAAGAAAAGTGAGCCTCTTTCCTCGGGTTTTTACAAACGGGAAAAGGGCTCAGTCTGATTAGCATCTCCGGTGGGGGGAGATTAAAAGCTAAACTCAATGGGGAACTTCTGGGAGGTTGGGAATACCGGAGGGAAACGCCCTCAATAGGTAATTTACTGTGCAGCGGTGAACGGGACTATTTTTTTGGGTAGGTTGGGACTTTTATTATTTTGAAGTTTTTCGAGCTGAAAGGCGCGACTGGCACAAGTGGGCCACATTTGTGTAGTTTTCCCCCAGGTAAAGAGGAAAGAGGAGGAATCATCATGTTTAACGTTTTTTAAACAGAACAAAGTTCCAGCAGAAGCTGGACTGCCGGGGAAATATTCTGGAGAAAAGGGAAGATATATGTAAATCATAGAAAATCGAGCAAGTTGTGTGAAAAGGGGAGGTTTTAACGGGGCACGGGCTCATTTTAGAGTTGCAAGGGGACTGCAAAAGTAAGTTAGTTGAAGTTGAGGGGTACTGGAGGTTCAGAAGCGTTTAAAAAATTTGGTTAATAAATGTCCCGTAGAGTTGTGATTCAAGATGGCCGGTGCCTGCCCACCCCCCTATAAGGGCGCCCGTAATGTCCGGAAGGGGTGGCCCTGTGATGTATGTGGAGAAAAAAAATCCGGACTGGGTGGAAATTTGTGAGTCGTGGTGCTGCCCGAAAACGCCCCCAAGGGGGGGCCCTAAAACCCCTGCCCCGCCCTATACCTTTAGTCACCCCCAGGGGCATACTATAGGGTCCCACCCCCCCCACCGCGAGAGTGATCAGGCACCCCCTCGACACCTGTGGCCCCCGCTTCAGGGGGCAAAACCGCCCCCACCCCCGGCCTCAGTTTTCGCCCCTGGTCAAAAGAGGTGAACCCCTGCCCCCAGCCAACTCAGCCGGGGAAGGACAACTGCATTTAAGACTATTAGCAATATACACAACCAGGAGGGCCCCCTATGAAGTTAGGCCAGCCATCCCCCGTTCTCTTCGCGGTGAAAAACCAGCGTGGGGGGTTATCACATTCCCTGTCGCTGGACACCACAGATTTTATGGTGGACACTGGTGGGCCCACCTGTGTTTTCAGCCAAGGCCTCCCCCCCCGGGGGTCCAGTCTCCTCTGACATATTTAGCTGTATTGGGAGAGGGTCGTTCATAATCGCCTTCACCGGCCAATTAATGCGGCCCCTTCCCTGATTTGATGACTGTTTCCTAGTACAGACCCGCCCTGTGAACTACTTGGAGCGGCCCTTTCTGCACTCATGGGGGCACAAATACAGTATACTCCAAAGGCATGGAATTAGCCTGTTTGACCCGGCACTGAAGATGGATTGCGTACCGCGTGCCCTTAAGGCCTTCCTGCAAGGAAACCCCCCCAAAGGAACCCAATGAAACCAAAGTTCCACCTACCATTCTACAACACTACCACAGGACCATCACAAAGGAAGCTGCTTTGCGGCTCTACGGGCAGCTGTCCAAAAGCTCAACCCTTGGCCTTCCAGACTCAACCACCCCTTTAAATCTATTTTTTTCGAGTCATGGACCGCCCCTGGAGTCCTCACTCAAGACCTGCGGGAAACAACCCCCCTTGGGGTACTTTCAGCCGTCTGGATCCATTGTCGTTCAGCGCCCAAAAGCTTGGGTGTCACGCCCACAGATTTTACTGGTAAGACCGCAGACATCTCCTGGGAATGTGAAATTATTCGGCCCCATGCCCTTCGCTGTCCTACAGCAATTTCCCGAAGTATATTCTCATCAGCGCCATCTACGTTTTAAGTCTCCTTTACTACTCCCCCCCAAAGGGGGGGTCTTTCAAACGGTGCACTGTTCTAAAACCCAGCCACCTTCTTCCAGGGCGCGGGGGGGGATGGGATGATGAGAAAGGAAGGAAAGATCTGACCATGATTGCCTTGAACTACGGCAAAAAAAATCACATCCCCAGCTACAGGGGTGCTGAAAAAATTCCCCAAGGGGACTAACCGGGGGACGATTTTCAAGATATCTACTGAAAACGGGATTTTTCATAAGGATTTTCCCAAAACCAAGAATGAAATCCCATGGCAAACACTGCCCCCCACTGAGGGCCCTGCAAAAGGCTGAAGGCAAGCCCCTGCGAACATATGGACTGACCCCAATGGGGCCTTTGGCATTGCCCAATTTTGACTAATCTGGAAGAATAGAGGATTCCAACACAGGAACCCCTGTAAACATGCATGCAAATCAAGTCCCTCCGCACCTTGAACGCCAACCAAGGTAGCAGTCCCTTTAAAACAAGGCCCCCGGTAAAGCGAAAAGCAAGAAGCCAGGGGGGAACCACCCGCAGACCAACACCAAGACAGCGGGCCCCAGGCCTTCTTCCAAGTGGCTGGATAGAACTACTCCCATTATGGCAACCCCCAGAGCTCAGAAGAAGAGGGGTTTATCAAGGATCAGGGAAATGCCACACCGGCTAAACTGGAAAACCCGGAATGGCACCATGAAAGGGGTTTTTTTGAGAACAAAACCTGGCCCTGCCAAGGAAAAAAACAACAATGGGAAAAGGGAAGGAGCTACTTGAGGGAAACCCCATGGAAATACAATGGATTGTTTGCTCCCGGCAATGACCCTGCAATTTCGGATGGGGCCATGGGGCCCTCACAGAGGAAAAACCCAAAATTGGGCCTTTGTGCAACCCGTACTATTTCCCCAGGGATCAGCTCCTGATTGCAGCCTCAATCAAACTTTTCATTCCCTGCACCCAACCATCCCCTACAGCCAATTTTCCCCCGCAGCACTTGGCGAAGCCGAAATCCCCTTTCCCAAAGGGTCCAAGTGGACCCCATCCAGATGCCCAAAAAAAAGAGTGGAAAATACGAATTTTCTTTTGGGAGTGGGAAAGTTTTAGGGTGGCCAGAACATACCCAGTGCCAACATGACCTCCAAAGTAAAGGAAAAAATGATTACTGAAAAAGCTTGTCGATTTGGAATCCCTAGGTATCGAGTCGACAGGGGCCACATTCTCTTTCCCCGGTTTTTCCGAGAAAAATGGAACATGTTAGGGGGGAGTTTGGGGCCCCCACACGCCCTACCAACCCCAAAGCTCTGCGAAGGTAAAGAATGAAAGGTACGTGAAGAACAAACTCTTGAAAATGACCATGATTCCCCATTACCTTGGACAGAACTTCTCCCAATTGGGCCCCCACCATATCATACACACCCACAGGGGGAAAAAAGGCCGACCCCCTGTGAAATTTTGTTTTGGGAAACCCCCACCCGTGTTTGAAATCAGAGAACAAGATTAGGAGAAATAGTATATAACCCCAATTTGTGATTGAATTTTCAAAATTTACAAATTTGCATGCTGCAGTTTCTGCTTCCTTCCAGAATTACAGGGGAAAATTTTTCACACTTCAAACCAGGAATCGAGTGATGTGAAAAAACACAACAGAAGAAATTGCCTAGAACCCAGTTTTTAAGGGTTTATTCACAGTGGTTTTGATCCCCCCCCCCACTGCATCAAATTTGAAGGAAAGCCCTTGGGTCCCACGCCCCCCATGCAAAAGGGACCCCCACTAGAGAGCTCTTGTATATCCTTGCATTTGTGTGGGATTCTGGGAGGAGTAAGAGGGAGCACCATTTTTTGGGTGAACCTAAGCCAAAGGGTTCAGACTTTCTCATTTTTATTTTGTGATATTTTTCCTTGGGATCCGGTTTGTAAGGGTGGGGCCAGTTTTTAAAGAGAAGTCTGAATGGGACAGCTCTATTTGTGTGTGACCCGTCGGGAATGAAAATTGCTACTATGGGGCCCAGTGGGATGGAAAACGGTGAGGATTTGGGGGTAAACCCCAAAAAGGGAGGACCGAAAGGCAAAATGGGAGGTCCCTGTTAGTCCAGTTGAACTTCCAGGGGCCCAATACAACCTGGGGGGAATGGTTTGTTTCCCTAAAAAAATTTACCCTTCTTTTTGAATTCGAGAACCCGTTCAGGGGACCTGGGAAAATATGTCCTGGGAGCCTATGAGGATCTCTAAACTCCCCATTTCCTTATAGAAATTAAAAATTTTTTAAAAAAAACCAACCACAGCGACCCCCCTGCCCCCCAACGGGGAACAATCTTCAAAAAGCTGTACAGATGTAGTCCCCTATCCCAAATACATGGGAAGTGTCTTTTCCATCGGACACAGACATCCCCCAGAAAGAATCTGTGGGTTGAAAGGGGCAAAACACTATAGGGCCCACAAACACGTGGCTGTCTGGCTTGTGCTGGGGCCCCCACACAGGGACCCCCCATACCACATAAATGAAATAATGCAACGTGTTTCAAAAATTACAGGGAAAAAAATAAGACAGGATTAAGATTTTTTAACCCCCTTTAAGTTTCAAACCCCAAGGGATGCCCCCGGGAAGGTGATGTAAATTTCCCACAATTACACTTATTTTTTCCCCAATGATCCAGTCCAAGACCCCTCTTGGAATCTTCTCAGAAGATTTTCAGGAAAAATTTAAACCCCGGGGAAAATCTTCAATACACAGTATCAATCACCCGGGGGGTGAGCAGCTCAACAGGTAAAACCCGTAAATTAGAGTTTGAGTATAGGGAAACTTGGCATTTTTTGGGGGGAATATGAGGGGAATCAAATGTGTACATGTGTGTTTCCATAAGCTAAAGTTTGTTTATAAAAAATACCAAAAATTTCCTCCTTATAAACCAAAAAGATTCCATTTGAGGGCGATGATGTGCAGAATTGAGGGATTTAAATGGGCCCGATTCCATGTATACATCCTGCCAACAAGCCCTAGTTTCGACTACTGTCCCAAGAAACAGATGATACAACCCAAAATTCATCTGCCCGCAACAAATTTTGAACCCAAAGAAATTTGTGCTCAACCCCTCCTATGGACTGTCCCCCTGCCGGCCCCCCCCCCCCAAAAATCCCAATAACTATTTTGCCGCGCTGAATTAAAGGGAGGAGTGCAGGAAAATTGGACCAGAAACAAAGCTCTGACTCTTTCTTTCATTTGGGCCGCCTCACTTTTCATGATTTGGATTACCGGGGTGGGGAAAAGGAGATCCATTTTCGCTTTTGACTGACAATCTGTATACTGATTTCACAGCAACATGCCCCCAAAAATTCAAAACATGACCCTTTGGCCACTTTGACAATTGTGAAGAAAAAATGTCGTTTAAACCACATTTTTTAAAATAGGACCCAAAAAATTAAAAAAATGACTTTTCAGCCAATGTTAAAAATTGTGAGGGATAAAAGCCACTTAGAAAAACCACATTTCGTTCCAAAAGGACCATGATTATAGTATTCTACAGCCCATAAACCCAAAAAAAACCCTGACAGTGCGAAAAATTTTAAAGATGAAGTGACAAAGGGGTACTTTTTTTCATGAAACCTTGTACAATTTGGGGTTCTTTTTAAATCCCTCACCACAAAACCACAAAATGACCTTTTGGAAACCCAGAATTAAAATGCAGTAAAAAATGTCATTTTTAAAAACATTTTTCAGAGGACCATTTTTTTGAAGAGGAATGTGAAGTGGGGGGGGCCCAAAAAATTCGTAAAACCTGGAAATTTGGGCCCAAAAACCCATCATGAGGATCCATGTTGAATTCTTTTCTTTGATGAAAGTAAACGATCCCATTTTTTTGGGGAAAAAGGCGGAGGTTTTGTCTGAAAGGGAACCCCTCCAGCTGTGTAAAGGCCCTGCTCAGTTTATGAGGGCTGGCTCCCTGGGCAGAAAAAAACCCCTTTTTTGGCTTTTGGCCCGCCGCTCAGGCCAGTTTTCCTTTTTTGGTTCCCCAGAAGTAAATTTGGGGGTCCAGAAATACCCAAAAAAACATGGTGTTGAGACGCAGAAAAGTCGTGCCCCATGATTTTAAGCCGGCCCTTGTTTTGTTGTATGTGGCCCCCTGCTTTGCTTTTGGTTTGGTGAGGTGGTAAATAAAGATTGCCAGAGGTCCCCCATTGGGCCCTTTTGCCACAATCCCTGCTCCTGCTGTTTCCCGCTATGGCTTTGGCACTTTACTGCTTTTCACGTTCCCTGACATTTTCCCCGGGGAAAATTTGAAAAAAGGGTGAAGAGACGAAAGGTTTTTCCCAGTTGATCAATAAAGCCCCGGTCTCCAATTCCTACTTTTACTCTCTTTTTGGGGGGGTTTGGAAGGAACGTGTGAGTTTCTTTTTTGAAAGGGGGGAAATCGAGGGGAGGGGCCCCCCCCCCCAAATAAAATGTTTTCAGTTTGATGGTTTTAAATGGGGGAAATTATGTT
Organism: Phyllomedusa bahiana; assembly: GCA_025379985.1. Lineage (NCBI taxonomy): Eukaryota > Metazoa > Chordata > Amphibia > Anura > Hylidae > Phyllomedusa > Phyllomedusa bahiana. Next base: position 9,109 of record JAODAL010071125.1, read on the forward strand.
GGGGAAAATTTGGAGCATTCAAGCACTCTTTGGAGGGGATGGACCCTTTGATTTCTAAAGCCTCGGGGGTCGGGGGGGCCCACTAGAAAACCTGATCTTCTCATTTTCCTCCTCCCCCCTCAAACCCGGCCTCCCTTTTTCCCAAAGGCGGTGCATTTGTAACTTTGGGTTTTTCCCCGGAATACCTCATGTCCTTTCCCTCTGCCTCAGTTTCCCAACCACCCCTTGATTTGCCACAGTTGCTGTACCCTGAGAGCTGAGGGCGCTGTTTTTGATTTCCCCCTTTTGCCCCAAAACCCCCTTTGGCCTAATGAACCCCGATAAATTTTGGGGAAACTGTCGCCCTTCGGGATTCAAATGGAGAGAAATGCCCCCGGGGTCCAAAATCTGTGCCCGTCCCCCCTCCTTCGCTTTTGGGGTGCCCTGATTTTTCCCGTGTTAAAACGATTCGCTCCAGAACAAAAGAACCCCAAAAATGCTCATGCTGAAAAGGGGCCTTTGTCTGAACTGCCATTTTGGTGACTTCTTTTTAAATTGGCAAAGATGGTGCAGAGCTCTTCACCGGCCCCACTCTCGGGGGCCTCAAAAACCCGGGGTTTCCGCCCCGCCTGTTTTGTACCCCCATGTTTTCACTTCTTACTGTGTAATGGAAATTTGCGCTCCCTGCCAAAAATTCGTGGAGCATGGGGGGGGGAAATTTCCAGCGTGTTGCCACGTAAACAATGAGTTGGTTAAAGGGGGAGGCCGAGCTGACGCCTTGCAACTCACCCAAAAGGGGGCGAAGCAGGGTGGAACGGGGGAAAGTGTAAGCTCAGCCCTTTTGGGAGCCTTCCTCAGGGGCCCAGTCCAAAACCCGGGTTTTACCCGCTTTAAAAAATTTCGGGAAAGGAGAGGTTCATGACGTGTTGCCAGGCAAAGGATTGCCCCAAACCCTGCCGTTCTTAAGGGCAGCCAGGAAAATTTCGACCTTTTATCCCAAAACCACCTTGTCTGGAACAAGGTTCTTGTCACCAGCCGCGCTGGTCTGTTCCAAAGAGCCATCCAAAAGCCCCTGACCTTTTGTTTTGGGCGGTCCCCCCAAGACAGTTTAAATTTTAAACAGGGGCCTGTTTTCTTTGGGAAAGGATGCTCCCGTGGCCCTTTGGGGGGGAAAAAACCCTGCACCATCCCCTGGGGTTTTTTTTTTTAAGAGCTTTGCGCCGAGCCTGGGGCCCCAACCGTTCCCACCAGGACATCCCCCCAGCTAACCCGTGAGTGTCACAGAGAAATGTGGCTTGGCCGTGCTTTCCAGCCCCATATATTTTTGGGGTAAATTTGGACTTTGCCGGCCACAGATGCAGAAAAAACGCGCTTAAAATTTTTTGGATGACACGGTCGGGCCCCAAGGGCGGGGAAAGGTTTTTTGGGGAAAAGAAATTTACTTTGCTCGCATCTGGTAGGGGGGAAGGGCAGGGGCCATGTTGTGGCAGAAACCCTTTCTGTGCCCAATCGGGGAGGGAAAAAAAGGGCAATTTTTTCCCAAAAGGCCCAAAAAAACCGGGCCCCAATGCTGACATTCGGGTTTTGGGGTTTTTGGGAAAGGGTTTGGGGTTTTTAAAGGGGTTTTTCTGCCCCAAAATCTGGTCGCAGAAGGTGGTTTGTGGGACTGGCCACTGTAGGGGTCCCAAGGTCAAATTAGGGGAAAGGAAAAAGGGGGGTTTAGGATGGGTCTCTGGGGGTTGCTGGTAGTATTTCTGGGGGCCGGGGGAGGTTTGGGGAAGGGGGGCGATCCTTGATCAAGACTCTGAGAAAATTTGGGCAGCTGGGGAAAAACGCTTGGTCATGGTGGGGAGGAGGAGCAGGGGGACAGGGGTGGACGGGGTTTTGTAGCCCGGGATTTTTTGTGGCCTTTTTGAGTCAAGTGTTCCCTTCCATTTCAACTAAATGCATTCCCCTGAATGTGACTGGGACATTTTGGTGGTGGTTAAAAACCCCCAAAAGGATTCTTCCCCTCTATGATGCTTTTAGGGAAAAGGGGCATAGACATCGTGGGTGAAATCAGAGGCTTGCTCAAAAAAAGGCCAGGCTTGAGAGCTCCTGGACCTTTTCGCCCGGCGATAAGCGAGGAGCAGTGTTTCCGCTGTCTGGTGGCGGAATATTTCGCGGACTTTTTGAGCCCGCCCTCCCCCTTTTTGGGCGGGCCCTGTATGAAAACTCCCCCACCCTTTCTTCCTCCTTGCCCATTTGATAAAGCGCCCCGAAAGAAAAATTTCTGCTAAAAAAAGGCCCAGTTGGATCCGCAAAAATCGTCATCATATCTCAACACAGGCGGACTTCCTGTTTGATATTCGGCACCCCTTTTTAAAGAACTTTCCCGGCCATTGAAAAATTTTGGAAAATTCTTCCCGTATGTTTCCCCCTTTTACCCCCTAAAGATTGTAAGCTTCACGAAGCAGGGCCCTCACACCTTGTGTCTCTTTTGGTAAGTCCCTTTTAATGTGTTTTTGTCTGAAAGTTTCCCTTTGGGTTTTGAAAAGGGTGTTGGGGAAATATTTTTGGGGCGCTATAAAAATTAAAGTTTATTATTATTATTTTATTACCTGGAGCTGGGGGTTAAAAGCTCGGGGCACTGCAAGATTTTGGGCCGGGCCCCTGCCCGGGATATAGGGCCAATTGACGGGCCCTTCCTTCTCTTCCTCTGATGGAAATCGCAAATTGGGGGCGTAAAAGGAAAGACAAAATCATCCTTTTTGGGCCCTCTTGATTTTTTTAAAATGCCTTCTGACCCCCCCAAAATTTTTTTTTTCCCAAAGAGGTCTTCAGAAAATGGATTACCCAACAGTGGTGGGTACAACATTTGGGACTTTTGAGCTCCCTTCGTTCATGTTGGATGGATGCTGAGGTTTATGATGATGACATTTGTGGCCGTGACGGGAGGGGCGGGAGGTTTTGACTGTGGATGGGTTGCTTTTTAAAAAAATGAAGAACGGGTTGGTGACGCTGTTGTTACTGAGATTCCCCGGACCGAAACCCCCATGGGAAAAAATTGTTGGGCCCGCAACCCAAAAATCTGCTGGCTTGCTTTTGTAGCCAAACACTGGGGAAGGGGGCACTTCTCTCGTACCCCCTTTCCTCCATGTTTCCCACAAAACCCCCCTTTTTCTCACTTAACCCCTGAATTTCGCCCTCCCTGTTTTTGTAAAACTAAAAAATTTAAAAAAAGTATGGAAGAGTTTTTGACAGTCTCTTAGTGAAAGACGGCAAGTCACGCTATTCTTTTAAATCCCTAAATTTTTCCAAAAATCCAAAATAGGATTAGAAAAAAAAAAATTTTTTTTCTAATCGTATCTGTGAAATGTGGTCCCGGTGGAAGAAAACCCTAAGGGCAAAAAACAACATTTTTCTTCCTTCGTCCCCGTGGGCTAGGAATTTTAGTTTTAAAAAAACTATCATACAAATTTCGCTATCTGCGCCAAACTGGATTCCCGACCACAAAATAAAAATTTCAAAAGTTTTCCCTCGATGGGGAAATTGCATTTTTTGCAGCAATGGGCAAACAAGAATTGTTACTATAAAAAGTTTCCTTTTTACCCAAAAAAAATTTCCGGTTTCAAAAGTGGCTTTTTTGAAAAAAAAATAAAAAACGCACCCGTGCAAAAACCGCTATTTTAAAAAAATTATAGGTTTAAAAAACGGTTTGGTTTTTTCACCCAAAAAAAAAAATCCAACAGTTATCCCAAAATTTTTTGTATCCAAAAATTTAAAATACAACGTGGCTATTTGAGAAAAACGGGAAAAGCCCCAAAATAAAAGGGGTGCTGGCCCAAAAAGTGGTAAAAAAAATGCCATTTCAATGAGGTTCAAAGCAGGGGTTTTGGGTGTTTTACAGCCCAAAAGCATAGTTGTCGTAAGGTAAAAGAAAGAACTGTGTCCCCTGAGTTTTGGGGTGTATTGAGAAACACAAAAGCAGGGGTTTTTGGCTTTAATTTTTAGCACTGAAACAAATGATGCTGAACAGGAAACGCTGGGGCTATGCAAAACGAGGTCCCTGTAAATTTTTCCCGCCAATCCAACCCTACACATCCCCGTCATGATGTTGCACCCCGCTCACACGGGTCTTTGCTTAAGCTGAAATTTTTGGCCTTAAAAAGACAAAAAAAAACTCTGAAAAAAGGCGGGGATAGTAATTTGAAAATTTTCTGTAAAAATTGTCAACCCAAAATATCCGTGATCGGAAATTTCGGTCAGCCTAAAAATCGTGCCGATTTTTAACCCCTTTTCCGATTTTAATTTGGGTCATCCCTAATCATTTTTGGGTGTTCCCCCGGCCCCCCCGAGTCTGGGGGATGGACCTCTCTGCTTACCATCACTTGTAGAGTGCTCATCAAATGAAAAAAAACCCTTTAGGACTAATGGTTTAAATATTAAAAAGGGAAAAATTTTTAAACATAGAAATTTAAAATTAAAACTAACAAAGAAAACCCAAGGGGGCCCCCCCCCCCCCCCCCCCCCTTTATACTTTTCAACAACCCTAGAACACAAAAAGCTTCAGACTAAACAAAATTTAAAAGGGAAAAAAATTTAAAAAAAAAACTGAAAATTTAATGTCCCTTTTAAAAATGTCAATATTTAAAACAAAACGTTCTGTAGTTTTAGTGTCTTTTCTTCATTTTGTGACAAAAAATTAAATTTTTCTTTCCTATGGCAAAAACACAAGGTGAATGGTTAATGCTGTCTTCTCCCACCTAAAGGAAAAAAATTTTGGAAAAAAAACAAAAAGTGACGTTCCTGGTCGTATAAACTATTCAAAACATGGAAATATTTCTTTAAATTTTTTTTTAAACTTCCTGAAAGAGACGGTTTTTTGGGGACAGGCCCCAAAAAGGGGGTGTGGGGAAAAATTTTAAAAATTTTGTTTTTGAGGCGAGGGGGAAAAGAAATCTTCGAAATGTGTTTTCCTTATAAGTTGTGTTTCTTTTAAGTGTGGGAATTAAGGTTTTTTGGGACGTTGATTTGGGGGAGTTTAGAGGGGATAGTTTGGGATTGGGTTTTTTATTATAATTTTTTTTATATATCTTTTTGGTAAAATTTCCCCCTGGTTCCATGTTTGCAATGCTGTCCCGTTTCACAACCTGTCCCAAAGTATGCCATCCTTGAGCCACAGTTCGAGGGGGGATACTGCTGTGCCCAAAATTGTGCACACTGCACATTTAGAAACCCCAAAAAAAACTTGGATCTTAAAAGAGCAAGTGGCAACACTGAGATCCAAATTCCAAACCCGGAAGCGAGTTTGTGCTCACTGAGCAATCCTCGCCCGGGGTAGATGTTGGGGAAAAGGGGGGTAGCAAAAGGAAGTGCCCCGGAACTTGAGGAAACTAGCTGGTAACAGTCAGAAAGAAAGGGGAGAGGGAAAAGTGTTTAAGGGGGCTAGTTTCCCGATTTGGTACAGCCAAAAAATTTTCAAGTTTTGGGGATTTAGGGGGATATTAGTCAGAAAAAAAAGCATTGCTGCAGCAAGCAAATACCCCTGTCTGCTCCAGTAAGATGGGGGGAAAAGGAGTGCAGGTCACGTTTGACAGGTGCTAGTAGTTTGGGGGCTCCATTTTAGGGGCACAGACAGGGCAAACTTCCACAAAGACCGGGATGGGCGAAACTGTATGTTGTTTACCTTGGGGGGACGAAATTCGAATTTTGGGATCGGGTTTAAAATTTTTTTTTGGGGGGGGGACTTTGGGGAGAATAAACTGTAAAGGTCCCCGTTGGCCCCAAAATTTAAAAAAGTTAGAGGTAGGTGGGGGTTTCTTTTTAAAAAAAATTTCAGGGGCTTTGGCCAAAAGCTCAAGGGGAAGGACCCCCAGGGTAAAATTTTAAGAAAAATATTACCTGTTCCCAGGCCCAAAACCAGAGAGGCGTGGGAGATTAGAGAGGTGAATAAGTGGCTCAAAAATTGGTGTAAGAAAGAGGGATTTTTGGGGTTTTTTGGGGAACTGGGTGACTTCTGTCTTGGTATTTGAATCTTTTGCTAAGGATGGGCTGAAACCCAAATGGCGGGGGGTTTCGCTGTATTGGGGACAAAATGGCTGGGAAAGGCTGGAGGAAAAATTTAAACTAGGGGGCTGGGGGGGGGGGGGTAACTACACATATAGCTTTAAAGATAGTGAAGAAAAGAGAGCTGGGAAATTTGGGAATAAATCAGGGGGGGGGAGTGGAGGGAGGGGGGGGTAGCAATTTGTTAAAAAGAATATGGAAAAGGAGGGGGCGTGGTTTTTTGCGAAGGCCCCAGTGAGGTCGCACCTTAACTGAGGGTCTCGTTCCCAAAAGTTTTTACCGGGGGCCCATTTCGCCCGTCCAACATGGGGAAAGGCCCGGGGGGAAAAGCAGAAGGGCCGGGCCACCCTGCGTTCCCGCTCGGCTCAGGGGGGATCGAGGCGTTTTTTTTCCCCCCAGTAAAAACCCCGTCTTTCCTTGCCAAACGCTCAGCCCTTTGCGGGGGCCCGCAAGTGGCCGACCAAACCCCTGTGGTTTCCCCCCCCTTTACCTTCGGGGTAGAGACCTTTCCT
>JAODAL010071126.1:0-15647 GCA_025379985.1 Phyllomedusa bahiana
CCCTCCCCTTTTGGGGAAAGCTGCCCCTCCCCCATGAGGTAAGAGCTGCCCCCCCCCATGAGGTAAGAGCTGCCCCCCTCCCCCATGAGGTAAGAGCTGCCCCGCTCCCCCCTGAGGTATGTGGGTTATCTGGGAAAACCGGTAGCATGGGCAAAAATTGCTGATTAGTCGCTAGTCCCATAATGCATATGGACGAGCGGCCGGCTTTGGGGGGGCGGGCGAGCAGGCAGGCGGCTTTGGGGGGCGGGCAAGCAGGCAGGCAGCTTCGTATAGCTTTGGGTGGCGGGCGGGCGGGCAGGCGGCCTTGGGTGGCGGGCGGGCGGGCAGGCGGATTTGGGGGGCGGGCAAGCAGGCAGGCAGCTTCGTATAGCTTTGGGTGGCGGCCTTGGGGGGGGGGCGGGCGGCCTTGGGTTGGGGGCCAGGGCGGGGGGCTTTGGGGGGCGGGCGCTTTGGGTGGGGGGCGGGCCGGCGGCTTTTGGGTGGCGGGCGGCCGGCGCTTTGGGTGGCGGCGGCCGGCGGCTTTGGTGGCGGCGGGCAGGCGGCTTTGGGTGGCGGGCAGGCGGCTTTGGGTGGCGGGCGAGCGGGCAGGCGGCTTTGGGTGGCGGGCAGGCGGCTTTGGGTGGGGTGGCGGGCAGGCTGCTTTGGGTGGGGGGTGGCGGGCAGGCGGCTTTGGGTGGCGGGTGGCGGGGGCAGCGGCTTTGGGTGCGGAGGCGGCCCTTTGGGGTGGCGGGCGGCGGGCAGGCGGGTTTGGGGCGGGCAGGCGGAATTGGGTGGCGGGGCGGTAGGCGGCTTTGGGTGGCGGGCGGGGCTTTGGGGGCGGTTTTGGGGGCGGGCAGGCGTTTTGGGTGGGCGGACGATGCGAGCGGGCAGGCGGCTTGGGTGGTGGGCGACAGGCTTTGGTGGGGGGCGAGCGAGCGGGCAGGCAGCTTTGGGTGGCGGGCGGGCGAGCGAGCGGGCAGGCAGCTTTGGGTGGCGGGGGGCGGGCGAGCGGGCAGACAGCTTTGGGTGGGGGGGGCGGGGAGCGGGCAGGCAGCTTTGGGTGGCGGGCAGGCAGCTTTTGGGGCGGCGACGAGCGGGCAGACAGCTTTGGGTGGCGGGCGGGCGTGCGGGCAGGCAGCTTTGGGTGGCGAGCAGGCAGCTTTGGGTGGCGGGCAGGCGGTTTTGGGTGGGGGCGGTGGGGGCGGCGGGCAGGCAGCTTTGGGTGGCGGGCGAGCGGGCAGGCAGCTTTGGGGGGCGGGCGGGCGAGCGGGCGGGCAGGCGCTTTGGTGGGGAGCAGGCAGATTTGGGTGGCGGGGCGAGCGGGCAGACAGCTTTGGGTGGGGGGCTGGCGGTTTGGGGTGGGGGGCGAGCGAGCGGGCAGGCAGCTTTGGGTGGCGGGCGAGCGAGCGGGCAGGCGGCTTTGGGTGGCGGGCAGGCAGCTTTGGGTGGCGGTGGGGGGAGGGCTTTGGGTGGGGAGCGGGGCGAGGGGCGGAGTTTGGGTGCGGGGAGGGGGGGTTTTTTTGGGGGGGGGCAGGCGGGGGCGGGAGGCAGCTTTGGGGGCGCGGGGGCGAGCGGGCGGGGGGGGTTTGGGGGGCGGGCAGGCAGCTTTTGGGGGGCGGGGGTGGCGGGGGGGAGGCGGCTTTGGGTGGCGACGGGGGAGGGGCAGGCAGCTTTGGGTGGGGGGTGGTGGAGGGGGCTTTGGGTGGCGGCGGGCAGGCGGCTTTGGGTTGGGGGCGGGGCGGCTTTGGGTGGCGGGGGGAGGGCAGGCAGTTTGGTGGCGGGCAGGCAGCTTTGGGTGGCGGGGGGGCGCTTTGGGTGGCGGGCGGGCAGGCAGCTTTGGGTGGCGAGCGGGCAGGCGGCTTTGGGTGGCGGGCACGCAGCTTTGGGTGGCGAGCGGGCAGGCGGCTTTGGGTGGCGGGCGAGCGGGCAGGACTTTGGGGGCGGGCGGGGGTTTAGGTGGCGGGCGGGAGGGAGCTTTGGGTGGGGAGCGGGGAGGCGCCTTTGGGGGGGGGGCAGGCAGCTTTGGGTGGGGAGGGGCAGGCGGGGGTTTTGGGTGGGGGGCACTTTGGGGGGGCGAGTGAGCGGCAGGCGCCTTTGGGTGGCGGGCAGGCAGCTTTGGGTGGCGAGCGGGCAGGCGGGGTTTTGGGGGGCGGGGCGAGCGGGCAGGCAGCTTTGGGTGGCGGGCAGGCAGCATTGGGTGGCGGGCGGGCAGCTTTGGGTGGCGGGCGGGCAGGCAGCTTTGGGTGGCGAGCGGGCAGGCGGCTTTGGGTGGCGGGCAGGCAGATTTGGGTGGCGGGGGGCAGGCGGGGTTTGGGGGGCGGGAGGCAGCTTTGGGGGGCGAAGTGGGGAGCGGCAGACGTTTTTGGGGGGCAGGGGGGGGCGGAGCGGGAGGCAGTGTGGTGGGGGCGGCGGGCAGGCGGTTTGGGTGGCGGGGGGGGCGGGGGTACTTTTGGGGTGGCGGGCGGGGAGGCCTTTTGGGTGGCGGGGGTGCGGGCAGGCGGCTTTGGGTGGCGAGTGAGCGAGCGGGCAGACAGTTTTGGGTGGCGGGCGGGCGAGCGGGCAGGCAGCTTTGGGTGGCTGGCGAGCGGGCAGACAGCTTTGGGGGGCGGGGAGGCGGTTTGGGTGGCGGGGGGGCGAGCGGGCAGACGGGTTTGGGTGGCGGGGGGGCGAGCGGGGGGCAGCTTTGGGTGGCGGGCGGGCGAGCGGGCAGACCTTTGGGTGGGGGCGGGGAGCGGGCAGGGGAGCTTTTTGGGGGGGGGGCAGGCAGTTTGGGTGGCGGAGGGGAGGGGGGCAACAGCTTTGGGGGCGGGAGGCGTTTTTGGGGGGTGGCGGGGAGGAGGGGCAGGCAGCTTTGGGGTGGGGGCGGCGGGCAGGCAAGCTTTGGGGGGGGGCGGGCGAGCTGGCGGGCAGGGGCTTTGGGTGGCGGGTGACGGGCAGGCGGCTTTGGGTGGCGGGCAGGCGACTTTGGGTGGCGGGCAGGCGACTTTGGGGGGGGGGCAGGCGACTTTGGGTGCGGGCGGCGGCTTTTGGGGGGCGGGCAGCGGCTTTGGGTGGGGGCGGCGGCTTTGGGGGGGGGAGGGCGGCGGGCAGGCGCTTTGGGTGGCGGGTGGGGGGGGCGGCTTTGGGGGGGGCGGGAGGCGGGTTTGGGTGGGAAGGGGCGGTTTGGGTGGCGCGAGTTGGCAGGCGGGTTTGGGGGCGAGCGGGCAGGCGGGTTTGGGGGGGGCGGGGGGGGGCGAACGGGAGCAGCTTTGGGGGGCGGGCGGGGAGGCACTTTGGGTGGCGAGCAGGCAGCTTTGGGTGGCGGGCGGGCAGGCGGCTTTGGGTGGCGGGCGGGCAGGCGGTTTGGGTGGGGCGAGCGGCGGGCAGCAGCTTTGGGGGGGCGGGGCGAGGGGGCAGGCAGCTTTGGGTGGGGGCGGCGGTTTTTTGGGTGGGGGGCGGGCGGCTTTGGGTGGCGGGCAGGCGGCTTTGGGTGGCGGGCAGGTGGTTTTGGGTGGCGGGTGAGCGGGCAGGCGGCTTTGGGTGGCGGGCGAGCGGGCAGGCAGCTGTGGGGGGCGGGCAGGCAGCTTTGGGCCTTTTGGCCATGCTTCCTGTCTGGAAGGAGCGCTGCCTATACTCTGAACAGGGTCGTTGTGCCATTGCTTAGTCCTGTCTGTCTACCACTATCCACAGGGGGATCACTGACTTCACTCCCAGGGGCACAGTTGGCGTCGCCCTCAGAGGTGCAGGGCGGTGATAGCCGAGAGGCCGGTTCTCCTGCTGTGGACACAGGTGAGGGGGGCGGGCACCGTTGTCTTTTCGCAGGGGTGTCTGGGTTGGTGGAATCATTGTGTTGTATCTTCCAGCAGAATCCGTTGCCGCCTCTGAATCGGTTTCTGTGCCCATCACTGTGACAGCGGGCAGGGTCCGGCGCAGGAAGAGCAGTCCTAAGAAAAGAGGTAAGTGGTCGTGTCCTGTAGAGGGCGCCCCGTGTGCCGGCCACAGGGACAGGGCAGTCTCTAAACCTTACAGGACAATGACGGCATAGCACCAGGAGAGGCCATCATTGTCTGATGGGTCCCACCTCTGAGACCTGCACCTATCTCCTAAACCAGCCCTGAAACGTCTCCCTTCTGAACAGAGAAGTGGTTGGGACTCTCCCATAGACATGAACAGGAGTTCTCGATTATAGCTGTGGAACGCCACTTGGCTAAACTCGTAACTTTCTTACTTGTCGGTGGGAGAGCCCCGACCACTTCTCTGTTCAGAAGGGACGTTTCAGGGCTGGTTTAGGAGATAGGTTCGGGTCCCACCTCTGGGAACTGGATCCGTCACACAATGATGGCGTATCCCAGCGACATGCCATCAGTATCTGCGGTGAGACAACCCCATTAACCCTTGTCCAGGCAGCTGCTTAGCCCTAGCTCTGGGGTGCTGCTGGGAGTGTGGTGGGGTGCTGCTGGGAGTGTGGTGGGGTGCTGCTGGGAGTGTGGTGGGGTGCTGCTGGGAGTGTGGTGGGGTGCTGCTGGGAGTGTGGTGGGGTGCTGCTGGGAGTGTGGTGGGGTGCTGCTGGGAGTGTGGGGTGCTGGGGTGGTGCCAGGGCGCCGCTGGGCCCTGGGGTGGTGCTGGGAGTGTGGTGGGGTGGTGCTGGGAGTGTGGTGGGGTGGTGCTGGGAGTGTGGTGGGGTGGTGCTGGGAGTGTGGTGGGGTGGTGCAGGGAGTGTGGTGGGGTGCTGCAGGGAGTGTGGTGGGGTGGTTGGGGAGGGGGGGGTGGTGGGGGGTTTGGGCTGGGAGTGTGTGACGTTGGGGTGGTGCCGGGGCGCCGCTGGGCTCTGGGGTGGTGCCGGGAGTGTGGGGCGTTGGGGTGGTGCCGGGAGTGTGGGGCGTTGGGGTGGTGCCGGGGCGCCGCTGGGCTCTGGGGTGGTGCCGGGAGTGTGGGGCGTTGGGGTGGTGCCGGGAGTGTGGGGCGTTGGGGTGGTGCCGGGCTCTGGGCTGGGGCGGCGGTCGGTGCCGGGCTCTGGGCTGGGGCGGCGGTCGGTTGCCGGGCTTGGGCTGGGGCGGCGGTCGGTGCGGGCTCTGGGCTGGGGCGGCGGTCGGTGCCGGGCTCTGGGCTGGGGGGGGCGGTGGGTGCCGGGCTCTGGGCTGGGGCGGGGTGGGTGCCGGGCTCTGGGCTGGGGCGGCGGTCGGTGCCGGGCTCTGGGCTGGGGCGGCGGTGGGTGCCGGGCTCTGGGCTGGGGCGGCGGTCGGTGCCGGGCTGGGGCGGGGGAGGGGGCCGGGGGGGGGGCGGGTGGTGCCGGGCTCTGGGCTGGGGCCGGGGCACAACTGCAGGAATAACGAGGCGCTTGTTGTTTTTTCCCTTCTAGAAATGCCAGACGACATAGAGTTCCCCTTGGACAGTGAGTAGTTGTATATGATGGGGGTGGTAGTGTTGTATATGTTGGGGGGGGTAGTGTTGTATATGATGGGAGTAGTAGTGTAGATCACGTCCTGGGCTCAGTCCTCTGTGACCACCTTCCTGGGCTGGGCGTGTGGTGGGTTGGCGCGGGGAGTGGGGGGGGGTGGCGCTGGGAGTGTGGGGGGGTGGCGGTGGGAGTGTGGGGAGGGTGGGGTGGTGCTGGGAGTGTGTGACGTTGGGGTGGTGCCGGGGCGCCGCTGGGCTCGGGGGTGGTGCCGGGCGTGTGGGGCGTTGGGGTGGTGCCGGGGCGCCGCTGGGCTCTGGGGTGGTGCCGGGAGTGTGGGGCGTTGGGGTGGTGCGGGGCGCCGCTGGGCTCTGGGGTGGTGCCGGGAGTGTGGGGCGTTGGGGTGGTGCCGGGGCGCCGCTGGGCTCTGGGGTGGTGCCGGGAGTGTGGGGTGCCGGGCTCTGGGCTGGGGCGGCGGTCGGTGCCGGGCCTGGGCTGGGGCGGCGGTCGGTGCCGGGCTCTGGGCTGGGGCGGCGGTGGGTGCCGGTCTCTGGGCTGGGGCGGCGGTCGGTGCCGGGCTCTGGGCTGGGGCGCCGGTGGGTGCCGGGCTCTGGGCTGGGGCGGCGGGGTGGTGCCGGGCTCTGGGCTGGGGCGGCGGGGTGGTGCCGGGCTCTGGGCTGGGGCGGCGGGGTGGTGCCGGGCTCTGGGCTGGGGCGGCGGTCGGTGCCGGGCTCTGGGCTGGGGCGGCGGTCGGTGCCGGGCTGGGGCGGCGGTCGGTGCCGGGCTCTGGGCTGGGGCGGCGGTGGGTGCCGGGCTCTGGGCTGGGGCGGCGGTCGGTTTCCGGGCTCTGGGCTGGGGCGGCGGTCGGTGCCGGGCTGGGGCGGCGGGGCGGGGGCCGGGCTGGGGCGGGTGGTGCCGTGCTCTGGGCTGGGGCGGCGGTGGGTGCCGGGCTTTTGGGCTGGGGCGGCGGTCGGTGCGGGCTGGGGCGGCCCGGGCGGTTTTCCGGGCTGGGGCGGGTTGGTGCCGTGCTCTGGGCTGGGGCGGCGGGGGGGTGCCGGGGGTCTGGGCTGGGGCGGGGGGTCGTGGGCCGGGCTGGGGCAAACGGTCGGTGCCGGGGCTCTGGGCCCGGGGCGGCGGTGGGTGCGGGTCTGGGCTGGGGCGGCGGTCGGTGCCGGGCTGGGGCGGGGGGTTCGGTGCCGGGCTGGGGCGGGTGGTGCCGGGCTCTGGGCTGGGGCCGGGGCACAACTGCAGGACTAACGAGGCGCTTGTTGTTTTTTCCCTTCTAGAAATGCCAGACGACATAGAGTTCCCCTTGGACAGTGAGTAGTTGTATATGATGGGGGTGGTAGTGTTGTATATGTTGGGGGTGGTAGTGTTGTATATGATGGGAGTAGTAGTGTAGATCACGTCCTGGGCTCAGTCCTCTGTGACCACCTTCCTGGGCCAGTCCTCTGTGACCACCTTCCTGGGCCCAGTCCTCTGTGACCACCTTCCTGGGCTCTGACCTCCCGTCCTGTGACCACCTTCCTGGGCCCGGTCCTCTGTGACCACCTTCCTGGGCTCCAGTCCTCTGTGACCACCTTCCTGGGCTCAGTCCTCTGTGACCACCTTCCTGGGCCCGGTCCTCTGTGACCACCTTCCTGCGCTCAGTCCTCTCTGCCCACCCTCCTGGGCCCGCTACTCTGTGACCACCTTCCTGGGCCCGCTCCTCTGTGACCACCTTCCTGGGCCCAGTCCTCTGTGACCACCTTCCTGGGCCCAGTCCTCTGTGACCACCTTCCTGGGCCCTGTCCTCTGTGACCACCTTCCTGGGCCCAGTCCTCTGTGACCACCTTCCTGGGCCCCGGCCTCTGTGACCACCTTCGTGGGCCACCTACCACCGGTCTCCTCTGTGACCACCTTCCTGGGCCCAGTCCTCTGTGACCCTTCCTGGCCAGTCCCTGTGACCACTTCTGGCCCGTCCTCTGTGACCACCTTCCTGGGCTCAGTCCTCTGTGACCACCTTCCTGGGCCCGTCCTCTGTGACCACCCTCCGTCCTCTGGACCCTCGGCCAGTCCTTGTGACCACCTTCCTGGGGCCCCGAACCCGGGGTCCTCTGTGACCACACTTCCTGGGCTCGGTCCTCTGTGACCACCTTCCTGGGCGCCGTCCTCTGTGACCACCTTCCTGGGCTCAGTCCTCTGTGACCACCTTCCTGGGCTCAGTCCTCTGTGACCACCTTCCTGGGCTCGGTCCTCTGTGACCACCTTCCTGGGCCCGGTCCTCTGTGACCACCTTCCTGGGCCCGGTCCTCTGTGACCACCTTCCTGGGCCCGGTCCTCTGTGACCACCTTCCTGGGCCCAGTCCTCTGTGACCACCTTCCTGGGCCCAGGTGGGGTGTTTGCTTGTTTTGGCAGCCGTCCTGCCTTGTCGTGTATCTGGTGGAGGGGGTGAGGTTGCCGCCATCTTGCCGCCTCCTCCGGTGACCTCTCCTTTCTCATCTTGCAGTTATTGTGAAGGAGGAGAGCAGCGATGAGAACTACGAAGCGGCGGCCGACGCAGACGCCTCATCAGGTAGATACCAATGTACAAGGGGGGGGGGGGGTATCTGACCATTGTGGGGTAAGGATTTGGCTGCTTTCTGCTGTGGGGATTGGAGAGGGGTCAGTGCACGCGCCTTCCGCGAGTTCACAGTACAGACGAGTATGGCTGCGCAGCCACAGCAGACAGATGGGGGAGTCTCTCTTGTCAGGGGGTTCGATGATTTTTCGGCATTTTCCGCTCCAGGTGCTGATGGGGCTCTGAGCTCCGGGGTCTGGATCGCAGAGAACGGCACCAGTACCGCCCACTGGGGCCCACAGAAGTCCAGCAGAGGGCGTAGGAAGAGGCGCAGCCCGGCCTTCCAGAAGCCGCTGCTGATCAAGAGCTCGGCGGACACGGCCAGCCTCATGTTCGTCATCCCCAACGAAGAAATGGAGTCGGTGGTGGACGCCAAGAAGCGGCGCAAGCGCAAGGAGCAGCAGTACGAGGAGATGCACTGGTGCGACACCTGCGACGAATGCTTCTCCGAGGAGCCGGCTCTGCTGGAGCATATGCAGAGCCACCTGGACCAGCCCCAGGAGGACTTTGACTGTGAGGATTGTGGTCGGGTCTTTGACTCGGCCTCGGAGCTCGAGCAGCACCGCTCCAAGAAGCACGGCAAGCTGCGCTACTGCTGCGACATCTGCGGCATCCAGTACAACTACAAGTCGCAGTTCGTCATCCACATGCGGGCGCACTCCGGGGACAAGCCCTTCACCTGTGAGGAGTGCGGCCAGGAGTTCGGTCACAAGTGCAGCCTGGTCATTCACCAGCGGAAGCACACGGGCGTCACCCCCCACCAGTGCAACAGGTGCAAGAAGATGTTTGACACCCGCATGCAGCTGGCCAAACACGACAAGATGCGCTACTGCCCCGACTGCAAGACCTGCTACACGTACAGGAGCTTCCCCAAGCACCTGGTCAAGAACTGCGTACCCCAGGCCTGGGGAACCCAACCCAGTGCCGGAGGGGTTGTCCCATCTGACCCCCATGTCATGTGACACCCAATGCCAGTGTATGTGCAGCACAGCTGCAATCTAATCTCTTACTGCAGGGGTCTGCAACGTCGGCCCTCCAGCTGTTGGGGAAACTACATCTCTCATCATGCCCACTGATATCGATTATATAAATGCATGATGGGAGATGTAGTTTAACAACAGCTGGAGAGCCGACGTTGCAGACCCCTGTGTTACTGAGCTGCATCGTGTCCTCTAGTCACATCCAGAGCTGCAGCAATGTGATCCTGTGCCTCACTGCTTTGCATGGAGCAGACGGAGTGCAGCTCTGGAGGTGAGAGGAGCAGAACAGATGATGGAGCTCAGGATGACCGGGCTCGTGATAACCCCCAATGTGACAGCAGAGCTCTGAGCCTCCGGCGGGGGGCGCTGCGGCTCGGCTGAATTCCTTCTCTGACTCTGTAGGAACGTTTTACATTTCATTCTGTAGCGGATGATGACTACTTTCTAGTGCCAGGTTTGCAGTAGTTTATATGAAGAAGTGATTTTGTTTTTGTCAAATAAAAGCAAAACATTTTGTTTTTTTACATAACACAGTTTTATTCACGAGTATCCTTACTACTACCACTCTCAACATCTTCTCTACTGAACACAGCATCTCAGACTACTCCCACCACCCTCCTCCATACTACTGAGATGCCTACTGAGAATAGCATGTCTCTACCACCCCAACCTATTCTCTATTGCTGAGGTGTAGAGGGAACAACATATCACTACTCCCACCATCCTCCTCTGTACTGCTGAGGTGCCTACTGAGACTAGCAGTCCCAACCTCTTCTCTATTGCTGAGGTGAGTACAAGGAACAGCATATCACTACTCTCCCCATCCTCCTCCGTACTGCTAAGGTGCCTAATGAGAATAGCATATTACTACTACCCCCAACCTCTTCTCTATTGCTGAGGTGAGTAGAGGGAACAGTATATCACTACTCCCCCCATCCTCCTCCGTAATGCTAAGACGAGTACTGAGCGCAGCATATCGTAACTACTGCCCCCATCCTCCTAATGCTGTTGTGAGGACTGAGCGCAGCTTATCATCACTACTGTCCACACAGGGACACATGTATGAAAACGGTCTAGGTCAGTGATGGCGAACCTTTTAGAGCCCGAGTGCCAAAACCGCAACCAAGAACCCCCTTATTTCCCGCAAAGTGCCAATGACGCGAAGCAGGGAGGTGGCGTCAGGAGACGGAGCCACAGAACAGTTAATACGAGGGATGCGACGGTCGCTCAGGACGTTGTGTATGTTGCAGCAATCTCATCCTTCATACTGACAGCGCCACCATCAGGAATTTCAGGGCCCCATACAGCCAAAGTGATTGGGCCTACACCCCTCTCCACCCCTCCTGCATACACAACCCACCTGCCATATTTCCACCATACAGTGACCATATAGTGGTAAACACCAGTGTACACAGGCTCTGCAGACTGTATATAACCACCATACAGTGACCATATAATGGTAGACACCAGTGTACACAGGCTCTGCAGACTGTATATTACCACCATACAGAGACCATTTAGTGGTAGACACCAGTGTACGCAGGCTCTGCAGACTGTATATTACCCCCATACAGTGACCATATAGTGCTAGACACCAGTGTACACAGGCTCTGCAGGCTGTATATTACCCCCATACAGTGACCATATAGTGGTAGACACCAGTGTACACAGGCTCTGCAGACTGTATATTACCTCCATACAGTGACCATATAGTGGTAGACACCAGTGTACGCAGGCTCTGCAGACTGTATATTACCTCCATACAGTGACCATATAGAGGGAGATACCAGTGTACACTGGTTCTGCAGACTGTATATTACCCCATACAGTGACCATATAGTAGTAGACAGCAGTGTACACAGGCTCTGCAGACTGTATATTACCTCCATACAGTGACCATATAGTGGTTTGACCAGTGTACACAGGCTCTGCAGACTGTATATTACCTCCTTTCAGTGACATACAGTGGTAGCACAGTGTCACGGGCTCTGCAGATGTATTTTTCCTCCATTCAGTGCCTTTATAGTGGTAGACACCAGTGTAACAGGCTCTGCGGGACTTTTATATTACCCCCATACAGTGACAAAAGTGGTGACCCAGTGTACACAGGCTCTGCGGGCTGTATATTACCTCCTACAGTGACCATATAGTAGTGACACCAGTGTACACAGGCTCTGCAGCTGTATTTACCTCCATACAGTGACCATATAGGGGTGGGACACCAGTGTACGCAGGCTCTGCAGACTGTATATTATCCCCATACAGTGACCATTATAGTGGTAGACACAGTGTACAAGGCTCTGCAGACTGTACTTTACCTCCATACAGTGACCATATAGTGGTATGTATGGGGGTAATATACAGTCTGCAGACTGTATATTACCCCCATACTGTGACATAAAGTGGTAGCACCAGTGTACACAGGCTCTGCGACTGTATATTACCTCCATACAGTGACCATATAGTGGTAGGACCAGTGTACACAGGCTCTGCAGATGTTTTATTACCTCCATTACAGTGACCATATAGTGGTAGACACAGTGTACACAGGCTCTGCAGACTGTATATTACCTCCATACAGTCACCTATAGTGGTAGAAAACCAGTGTACCAGGCTCTGCAGACTGTATATTACTCCATACAGTGACCATATAGTGGTTTAACTAGTGTACACCGGCTCTGCAGACTGTATATTACCTCCTTTACAGTGCCCAATATAGTGGTAGACACCAGTGTACACAGACTCTGAAGAATGTTAGGCTGCGTTCACACGGCACAGGACAAATACCGGTCAGTTTGCCAGCCGGTATTTGTCCTGTTTTGCGGCCGTCCCCACAGCCGCGGAGGGGGGGGGGGGGCGGCTTTTCTCCGCGATGAGCCCTCCCATTTGAGGTGTCATATTCCGTAGGGAAAACCGGACAGAAGAATGAACATGCTCAATGTTTTTGAGCGGCCAGGGGGTTGGCAAAACCGCCGGGCAGAACTCCCGTGCACTGGGGACTGCTGCACGGGTTTTCCCTAGAGCACCAGTGGGGACTGCTGCACGGGTTTTCCATGGAGCAGCCGTGGGGACTGCTGCGCGGGTTTTCCATAGAGCACCAGTGGGGACTGGCTGCACGGGTTTTCCCATAGAGCCCAGTGGGGACTGTCCCGGGGTTTTCCATAGAGCACCAGTGGGGGACTGCTGCAGGGTTTTCCATAGAGCCCAGTGGGACTGCTGCAGGGGTTTTTTTTCCAAAAGCCCCAGTGGGGGAAACTGTGCACGGGTTTTCCATTAGAGCCCACTCGGGACTGCTGCCAGGTTTTTCCCAATGGCACCAGTGGGGACGCTGCAGGGTTTTTCCATAGGCAAAATTTGTGCTCATTTTGGGCCCGGTTTTTTTCAGGCGGTCTAAAAAAACCAAAAACCCGCTGAAAAAAGGGGCCAAAAAACCCGTGCGTGGGGCTTGGTTCTTTTAGTGTCACTTGAGGTTATCTGTAAAACTTCATTTTCCCCTTTTTTCCCCTTTTTGCCAACCCCTCTCCCAGACCCACTTGTAGCAAGGGGCGACAGGAGAGGCATGAGAAAGCGTAGGGCTGAGGACATTGCACTGCACCCCACAGTAGAAAAGCGGGTCACCAGTGACACCCCTGTCACCTGACAGTATCATCCTGTCCGCCCCAGTAATGCAACACCCACACACACATACGTTTTTTTTGGAGAGAAAAAGCAACCAATGGAGGGCTATGGGGAGAAAAGCAGTAGAAACTGCTTGAGAAAAAAGCTACACGTACAGTACAGCATGTTGAGTTAAAAAAAAAAAATATATGAATCCCCCCACTCATTCCCCCCCCCAAAAAAAAAAAAAAACACAAATAACAGAAAGCAAAGTCTGGCCGCTGCAGATTTAAAAAAAAAAAAAAATGTAAAAAGCCTTTAAAAAAACAGCTAAGCTTTTAGTAGCATTTTGCTAGTGCATTTTTTTTCCCTTCTGCAAAACCATGACGTGTGAAACTACCCTGGGGCAGTTTTACACACAAAAAAAAACTAAAGCCAGATATTAACTGGAAGTCAATAGAGAAATGCATGTTGATTTTATTTCTTAATTTTGTCATAGGTAGTTTTTTCAAGTGCAGTATGCTGGAGGTGTAGTGTTTTTTTTCAAGCTATGTGTCCTGTTTTTATCTCCCGTGAACTTCCATTGTTACTTTTTTTAATGCAAAAAAAAAAAAAAAAAAAAAATGTACAGGTGTAAAGTCTCTTTTATGTGCTTTTTTTTTCCACCTTGTGGTTCACATGATTTGTGAGAGGGAAAAATGTGTCAGAAAAAATAAATACATGGACCAATGCACACAAAAACTGAATGAAAAAACTAATGTCGCCTAAATAAAAAAAAAAAAAAAGCATGCCGCTTTCCAACCTTTTTATAACCACAAAAATATTTAAAATAGAAGTGTGAATGGGGCTTTATATATGTAGTCCATCAGGTCAGAAATAACCACACACATTATATACTGTACTCACTGCTAGATCACCTCAGCAATTGTGTGCATAATTGGGGGGAACCCAGAAGGGGTTAAAGCGTTTTATAATCTCTGTAAACCCATCTGATTGAAGGGGTTAATACATGCCTAACCCTGAAGAGGACACTTGAGGGGTTAGTTAATCTGTGATCGCCTGGATCAGCTGTCAGTAAAGCCAGTTGGGACAATCTCTCTTCTGTAGCAGTCACCAGGGGGTTAACTTCTCTCAGGGTCTCTGTGGTGTAAATGGCTCTAAACAGCTGTAATGCTCTAAGGGAGATACAGAGCTCCCACCTGCTGACAAAGGAGTTAACAGGACACCAGTGAGGATCTGCCCAGAGTAGCCACCGGCACCTTCTGCTTATGAATTTCTAAAGAGCTCCGCTCTCTCCTGCAGTTCAACTCTCCCCCTCCCTTACCTCTTTTAAACCAGTGCAGGATAATTCAGTAGCAGGTTCCTATCACTCCCTGAGAGGTTGTAGTCTGAATGGACTCCTAGTGAGGTAACATGTTTAGTGTAGGGACTCACCTGCTCTGGGATCCCCTTGACGTTTTGGGAGGTGGCTTAATACAATTCTTTGATCAAATACTGTAAACTAAGAGTCCCAGGTTTTTCATTTTTTCCCTTTTGCAGTAATGCATTTCCAATATTCCTATATACCTTGAGGTTTTACTTAGTCTTTAGTGTGCAACTGATATTTGTATTAGATGTATGCTATTGCCTTACCAGTGTGCACCTATGCTCACGCTTTTCAAAATATATGGATGTGCACAGCCTAATTAATTTGTGTAGTCTATTGGAGGAATGGCAGCCTCATTGGTTTAAAAGAGGTAGCCGGAGTGCAGCAAGCCAGTGCAGGATAATTCAGTAGCAGGTTCTTATCACTCCCTGAGAGGTTGTAGTCTGAATGGACGCCTAGTGAGGTAACATGTTTAGTGTAGGGACTCACCTGCTCTGGGAACCCCTTGACGTTTTGGGAGGTGAGTTTTAATTTACAATCTTTGATCAAATACTGTAAACTAAGAGTCCCAGGTTTTCATATTTTCCTTAGCAGTAATGCATTTCCAATATTCCTATATACCTTGAGGTTTCACTTAGTTTTGTAGTGTGCCCCTGATATTTGTGTTAGAACAATGTCTTCAGCAGCTGAGTGATAATGCCGACTGGCAGGATATCAGTTATGGCCCGACTTGCGGTGTACTGGGAGCCTGGTGCGCGTGCCAGCAGAGAGGGCCCCGAGTGCCATAGGTTCGCCACCGCTGGTCTAGGTCTAAAACTCCCATTGTTGCCCATAGCAACCAATCAGAACGCATCTTTAATTTATCCAGAGCACTATATGAGAGAGGCGCTCTGATTGCTTGATATGGGCTCTGATTGGTTGCTATGGTCAACAACGGAAGTTTTACACCTAGACAGTTTTCATACATGGGGCACTGTGTGGACAGTAGTGATGATAAGCTACGCTCAGTCCTCACAACAGCATTAGAGAGGAGGATGGGGGCAGTAGTTACGATATGCTGTGCTCGCCCTAGCGAGCAGCAGCTTCGCACAATCACCTCCATCCTCCTCTTCTACTTCTGCTAGGAGAACCGTGCACAAGCTAAAGTGAGTACTGAGGAGCGGATATTATAACTACTACCACTATCCTCCTCTCTACTGCTGTGGTGAATAATAAGTGTAATTTTTTTATTTTTTTTATTTTTTATAAGTACTTCCCCCATCCTCCTCTTTCCTGCTGAGGCGAGTACTGAGTGTAGGGTATTATTACTACTCCCCCCATCCTCCTCAACTGCTAAGGCAATTATTGATGCAGAGTATTATAACTACTATCCTCATTCTCTCTACTGCTGACATAAATATAACTACTCCCCACATCCTCCTCTACTGCTGAGCGCAGAGTCTCGTAACTACTCCCCCATCATCCTTTACTGCTGAGGTGAATACTGAGTGCAGGGTTTCATAACTATAACCCCCCATCCTCTGCTTTACTGATGGGTTGGGTACTAAATTGGGGGTATCATGACGACTATTCCCATCCGCCTCTCTGTTGCTGAGGTGAGTACTAAGCACTGTGAATCACTACTACTCCCATCATCCTATAGTGCTGAGTTGGGTATTAAGCGTAGGGTATCGTCCCTTCTATCCTCTGGTGTTGCTGCCGGTGTCTGACCGCGCCTTGCTGTTTACTCGCAGTACTATGCCTAAATACCA
>JAODAL010071127.1:0-15647 GCA_025379985.1 Phyllomedusa bahiana
GTCCATTTCAACTAAAATGGTAGGTTTGAAAACCCCTTTTTTTTCCGGGCCCTTTTTTAAATCTGGGGTCATGCGGGTTTTGGGGCTCTGCTGTTCCGGACGGGGATATTAAATTTCCCAAATTTCAACAAAATTTGGTTTTTTAAAGACCCCTTTTTTCCGCACTTTTTAACCCTTTGGGTGAAAACGGGTTTTTAAGGGGTCATGCTGGGGTCCCAGGACAGGGTTTGTAAATGTCCATTCAACAAACCCCCTGGGTGGTTCAAAAAACTCCCTTCTGGCACTTTTTAATTTTTGGGAGGGGGTTTCTTTTTTAAAGGGGTTTCATCTGGGGTTTAAAAAGACGGGGAAAAGGAAGGGTGGGGAACTTTTTTTTCTGGGGTTTTTTATACCTAAGTTGTACCTAAGAGTAGCAGGTATCCATTTTGCCTGTTGGGGCCTGTTAATTCCAGTTTCCCGGCCTCCCAGGGGTTTGGGTGAAAAAATTGAAGGGTTTTTTTTCCTCTCCCATAGATTTTAAATGGTTTTCGCTCAAAAAACCCGACTGCCCCCCTAGGAAAAACCTTATCGATGGGGGGCCGCCTATCACATCGCCCGGGGGTTGTCGATACCCAAAAGGTAATCGCTCAACACTAATACTGCCCTTTTTTTGTCTTCCTTCCAGGTATTTTACCATATTCCTGATAAAGTTATGAACAAAAAACCAAAGAGTTTTTTTAACATGGGGGTTTATTAAAAATATAATTATTTATAAATTTTAATGGGTTCCTTTTTAAAAATTTGGGGTTTCAGCAAAAATTTAGCTCATTTTAAAATCATAAGGGGCCATTTTAAAAGGGTTTAAAGGGGTTTTTTTTCCCCCCCCGTTAAAACTCCCTTTTATCCTGCAGCTGTCTGATAGTGGGAGAATGGATGCTTCATAACGGGTTTTTTTTCCCCAAAGAATATCTGGGGGGGGAATGTAACCCAAAAAACGGTTTTTTTTGGAAGGAACAAAAAGAAATTTTTTTTTTCCCAATGTTTTTGAAAATCCTTGGTTTGGCGGGTAAAATCTGGTGGGAAATGAAAATAATGCAGAAGTTAAAGGGCAGGAATGGTTAATTTGTTTTAGTCCAAAAAGTAAATCACTGGGGGTAAGGTTGTGGGTTTCTGGGAAAAACTTGTTTTAAATTTCCCGGGGCCACCTTTTTTGGGTGCAGGAAATGATTGGGTGGGTTTTTTTTTCCCCGTTTCCGGCCCGTAAGGTGGGTTTTTTCCCCGATGAATTGTTTTGTTTTTTTCAAATGCTTTTTTGTAATGGCTATTTTTTTCCCTTTCACCCAGGGGTGGGCCCCTTGTTTTGTGGGGGCCTGTGAATTTCAATTACCCCCCTGATTGTGGTATTGGTTTAATCTTTCTGACTATTAAATGTATGTTATCAGCTGTGTTGGAGTTTCCAGTTTATAATAAGGGAAAATATATGTTATCTGTGAGTGTGTTGTAAGGGCCTGTGTCTAAAAAAATGTGTCTTCATGGAGAGATCTCTCCCCCTTCTAAAAATGTCCTTGTGAGGAAACGTTGTACAGCAATAAAACACATCACAGACCTGTATCTTGTAAAAATCTCACAAGTATACTATAAAGTCTGATGATATCAAATGCATTTAATGTAAACTGATAATCTTGCATGAGTAACTAACCAACAGCAATGAATTTAATATAAGAATAAAATAATTACTTACAGATTAAAATGAAGAGCCGGTCCGAAAGCTTCTGTGCCTGGTCACTGACAAGAAGCACATGGTGATTGACCTGTTGACCTCTGGAATGCTAATTATAAGTGCATGAGAAGCTGAGTGTTCTCTCTGTAGGTTAAATCTGTTTTGTATGTTAAATCTGTCTCTATAGAGAAAAAGGCCATAGCAGTCTTCAGAAGTGAAAATCATATAAATATATTCTAGGGTTAATATTATACATACACGTTGAATTACACAGAGACTGGATGTTTGCGTACAGGAATGTGAATGAACCAGCACTGATTGACAGGTGCAAATGTGAGAGTGAGGATGTGAGATAAGCTATCTAGAAAACTAACGGTTACACATATGTCAGGGTGGAGTAGGAATTTATGATATAGAAAAACATTAAGGGTTTTATTAAAGAAAATCTGGGGAGGAAATGTGTCCATATCTTGTGGTTTAAAATAATTGACTTTTGTTTGCTTTCTGCCTATGCAGAAAAATAGGTAACATTATTGGGTGATTTTCTGAAAAAGGTTAATGCTGATAAATTATGAATTATGTGAACACATGCATTACACAAATGGGAACAGGTGAGAACCTGATAAAATATCTATGAGTATGGTATAAAACGGTTATGAAATCTATATATGTTATGCACTGATATGGTTATAACATTTATGATATGTACTGCTATGTGTCACGGCGCTCGGCCGTCCCCCTGCGCTTACGGGGTCCGGCGCGGGTGCCGTGGCTGCCCGCAGACGTTGTCCTTCTGCTCCGGGGCCCGGAAACCCCGTACTCACCAGTCCCCGCTCCTGTGTCTGGCTCTGACAGTCACCCCGCGCGTACCTGCTGCTTAGGGCACGCGTGCGATGGCTGGTCTGGATTTAAAGGGCCAGCGCACCGTTAATTAGTTATTGACGGCCGCTGGTCCTATATAAGGAATACTCCCCAGCACTCTCTGCCAGTTTGTTGGTGTGCGTTAGCAAGTCTTGAGAGTGTTGGAAGTCCTGTCTGATTACCCTTGTACCAGTCCGTTCCGCTACGTTTCATGACCTTGCCTGTTTGACGCCTTCCCTGACTGACCTTCTGCCTGTCCCTGACTACGCCTCTGGACTACGATTCTGTACCACGCAGTACCCCGGCCACCATCGCAAGCAAGTCACGTCAGGGTTAGCGACCAGGTAGCCTCACGCCGCAGAAAGTCCATCCCGTTTTGCGGCGGGCTCTGGTGAACACCGGGGGCTACTTAGTCTCCGCTCCCTGGCGTGGCTTAACTATCATGACTTGCGGTGGTCCAGCGAATCCACCTCCGCATTACACTATGATTATTACATTTATGATGTTATGCACTCTGAGCAGAAGAAGGTTTTGTTTTTATTCCTAATGCCAATATAAGAGTCTTGTAATAATCGTATCTACACAGTGATTAGATTATCTTGCTAGGTCAGAAAAACTCAAAGGCCAATGTGGATGGAGTTATTTAAAGGGATTGACAGAATCAAGTGTGATATTTTTACCATGTGACATTCTTTATTAAAGGGGTGGTGAAGAATCAAACAGGATGTGTCTGAGATCAACAAAGTGCCCACCCCCTCACTATATGTGACAACTGCAGTGAATGGAAGTCACTGTGTGATTCAAGAGTCAAGTCTATTTTCGATTTTCATTTTCAGTATTTGCAGATTGTAAATGAGCCTGAAGAACCGGATGGATGTCCACAAAAGCAAAGCGAGACCCCCCTGATGGAGGTCTGCAAAAAGCCAAGCGACACCCCCCTGATGGAGGTCTGCAAAAGCCAAGCGACCCCCCTGATGGATGTCTGCAAAAGCCAAGCGACGCCCCCTGATGGATGTCTTCAAAAGCCAAGCGACGCCCCCTGATGGATGTCTGCAAAAGATGCAAAGACGCAAAGCAGTCCTGATGTCGGCTTCTATGTGCCAGCACTGCCACAGAAAAGGGGCTCTAATAATCTGCACTTATCGTCATGTCTGCACCCCCTGTCCCATCACAAGAAAAGATGGAGACAGGCATTGAAAGGGTGGGAACAGATACCTTCTTAGGGTCTGTTCTTTGGCCCACCGTGGAAATCTTGGGCAGAATAAACCCCTTGTTTCCCTGCACCAGAGACCCATGCAATTTCTGGGTCTGAGAAGATTTTCAGGAGAGACTAAGTTCGCTGTGACTGTCAAATCCTACACAACGAGTGGTTACCTTTATGTTCAGCCCAATCACGGCCGAGGTGGTTTTTCTGTAATAACCAACTAAAGAATATAGCAAGTGATACATAATATTGGCACCAATGATAATCTACTGTCTAATAAAAAACTATATAATCTCCTAGATCACATCTATAAGAGAAGGGGTGGAGTGTAATAGGATGTAAATTATACAATGTGTCTTATAAGATGTGATATAGAAATATGTATCTTATGCCTCATTAATATATCTTGTATCCAGTCTATATAAGACATATATATATTTGCATCAAGTATAATCACTGTATTTGCTGTGATGTGAGGACAGCTGTCATGTCAGTAGGGTCTATTTCTGCTCACAGTGTTTGACCTTGGTGACCACTGCCTGACTGCTCAGTAGTTCAAAAGATGATTAGATCTTTTTCCCCCCCGAATGTACTGATCATAGCTGATACTTTTACATAATGCACAGCTATTCTCATACCTTCCCCATGTATGGATGATCAGATAATTAAGGAGTCTCTGATAAAGCTGACTAGACAACTCAGACATAAGAGATACTAAGTTTGGGCATCCTGAGCGTTAAGGGAGACAGCTCTAACTAGGATAAAAAGGCTTCCGGTGTCATTGAGAGTTTAGCTTTGGCTGGGGCATGGCGCCCAGCGCTCCTTGATGGGTTGTACTTTGAAGGTACTATGGAGCTCCCCATTTATCTGTGTGCAAGAACTATGCATCGATAACATCTGTAACTGAAAGCTAAGTATCATTCTATTTCTCTATTTATGTAATAAACCTTTCATTTTTTATATATATATTGCCTCATTGTAATCAATTTCTTGCTCGCCAATCAATCACCCGCTTACAAAAACTCACTCTTTCGCCCGTAGTAACCTATGGGCAAAAAAGTGAGTTTTAGACCTAAACAGGTTCATACATGTGGCCCTTAGTGCATTTTGTTTTAATGGAAAAATAGATCAGCATGCTGCACTATTTTTTCCATTATTTTGAAAAGAACCTGTGATGTAGCCTTTAACACAGATGTGAACCTCGCCTAATATTGCAATCTCTACCTCTTTTTTAAGCAGGCAAGTCGCATCATCGGCAAGCGCCGGCCTACTCATCATGCTCACCATGCAATTACACCCGGTGTTAGGTGATCGTGCAGAAGCAGTATTCCCCATGCTTAAGGTGAACAGAAATTTTGGGAGTGAAATAGGGACACGCCCTGCCCCAAAATTTGCATAGACCACTCCCTCTATATACTAAGCCACACCCATTCACAAAATGATACACCCAAGTACTGTGTAAGGGCCCCGAAAGAAAGCTAATAGAGGGGTTTGGCATCACCAAACATTGCTGGACATGGGATAGCCTGTTAAGCATCCAGGGGAGCTGGGAGATGCTGCCAAACTGTGCCTGAACCTAAACCATTACACTATATAAGGCGACAGCAGCAGGCAGGGTATATAATGGCGTATATATCCCAGCCAGGATCCTGGCATGCACCAGGCACGGGGGGTATGGTCTGAACCAGGATGTAACCAGACATACTTTCAGTGAGCTCGTCTGGAGACTCCTTAATCCAGCTCTACTAAACCTTTAAAACACGCCATCAGTGCTCCTACTGCCTAAATATTGATTTGTGAACAGCTGAAGATCAATTTGATGCCTGTTTTGGACTTGCTAGCACCTGTATTGCCCAAGTTATGGACATCTGACGTTAGGGCCTTCCATGCTCAGAAACCACAGCATCTACATGCTATCTCAGCTGCCCAGGAGATCCTGATCTGTCTGAAAGACTGCTACCATTGTCACTGCGCACATTCTGGGATCCCTCTTAGCCAATATGAAGATCAGACAGCCCTGGATCTGGTGAGTCTGCTTGTGTAATCCTCACTGTGGCCTGTGTGTGCAGCCATGCACTGAGTCTGCACACCATTAACTGATGTGATCTCCCTGCCTGCCAGCTATTTTAACACAGCTGTAGCATCAGCACACTCTCTGAAACCCCTTCACCAGTTTAAGCAGTGGACTGCCTCTGGTCTATTTCATCCGATTAAGCATTTCATATTACAGCATAATAGCCAGGCATTTCTCTCTCCTGCGCCCTGGACCTATTTTTCTAAACCACAGAGAGATCATTCTGCATGCTGGCTAATAGATCATAATAGACAGCGACTGCCTGGATTTACTTCCACAGATCTCATATTTAAACTGCTTTAGGCCCAGTGGGTCTGTATAATCACTCCATATTATGGACTACCACGTGAGTCTGATCCTGGTCCCATCTACATCCTGGACCCTTGAGCTGATTCTCCAGAGTACCTCTCCTTTCTTTCAGTACACAGGCTAACATATATCTGGATTGTACATAACAAATGCCACTATAGCCGCCTCTGTGGTAATATGTCAGGTGCTACTCTGTCTAACATTAACCTCTCATTGACCACTAAGAATATTTAACCTCTATGGTTCCTTCCTATCATATATCTTGCATAGATTGCTGACTCTCCTGCTTGCATCAAGCCTATATACAGTATATCTCCATATAATTGTATTACATCTGCTGTGAAACCCCAAATTAGGCCTGGACTGTGTTGCACCCTACCACCACTGTCAATTCTCGCCCTCAAGTTTATATTGAAGCAGTGAGCAATATCCTCCAGTGAAACTTCTTGTCCCTTGATTGACTAGAGAAAACATTATACTTATCTGGAATATTCTACCACAACTGTCAGCTAACCTGTTCCATTTAACTTTTTCTATAGTCCAAGTTTGCTTATTTCATCTATTACATAAGTGGACATAACTGCTCCTTGTCTCTAGCCTCATCTACATTCATCCCTACCTATTATTTACCGCCATGGCAGGAACATCGAAAAAGAATCCAAAGAATAAACCGGCAAAGCTTCCGGACTTCTTCATCTCACAGAAGAGCCTCTACTAAAAAAAACTTGCAGTATCCTCCTTCATCTCCAACTCCATCTTATAGGGCAGAGTCAATTGATCTCGAACATCATGATCGGATGGATAACCAACCTTTGACTGTTGCTACCTTACATAAACTTTTCTCCTCATTCAGAACAATGTTGCATACTGATCTAAAACAATTGATGTACGATCTCAAACATCCCGTACTGACCACATAGAAATAGAAATGTCTGATTTTGCCAATTTGCACAATGCTCTTATTGATGCTAATGTGGCTTTGGAGGAAGAAGTACAGAGATTGGCAGCCAAAGTAGTAGACTTAGAGGACAGATCCAGACACAATAAGGTCAGAATCAGGGGTATCCCTGAGACGGTCACTCCAGATCAGTCGGGTCCATTCCTTACAGACTTAAAGGGGTTGTCTCGCTACAAAGAATAGCTTTCAAATTGTAGGGAACACAAAATAAAGACATTTTCCAAATATATTGCATTGTTCCTCTGTTTTCCCTAAAGAGATACAAGTGAATTTATTACCTCCTGGCTATTTTCAGTTCCCTCAGTAACAGACTTGTAAACAAATCTCCCTGGGCTGTTTGTTCAATGAGATAACAGAGAGTGAGTCATCACACAGGTCAGCAGTGTCAGTCAGTGTCCTGTGCTGCCAGACAGTAAAAAGCTTGATTTATCTCAAGTAAACAGCTCTGTAATTAGGGCTTCTGTTTTGAGGATCAGATAAGAAGTCCTGCTAGTAGTTTGAGAAGCTAATCTGATCTAATTAGCAACTGAAAGCACAGCACTGAGCATGGAGCTTATGCAAATTAGTCTGAACCAGGAAGTGACAGAGAATTTCTTTCATGCATTCTTTGAAACACTGTGGGGAGACAACTCCTTTAATGGCATTGACTCTCCCACAACGCACCTTGCAAGATCTAATAATTGATCGCATTCACAGAATTCCAAAAACTTACCATCACAAGTCTCTAGAGACACAATTGCACGGATTCATTTTTTATTACATAAAAGAAGACTTCCTTAGGGCTCTGCGTAAATCATCTACCCTCAATGTAACAAAATGTGGCAATTCAGATCCTGTCAGACGGCTGTGTCTGCATAGCCTGCACAAGGGAGTATCCCTTTCTCGCTTATTTCAATGGACTCCAATTGCAAAATTAGCAGGAATGCCGTATAGCATATATAAAACCGTTCATTTATTGTCGCTTCTTTATAACATACAACCTTTTTATGTGCACAAATTAGTGCTACTTGCGTGCGAGTGAGTAGAAAGACCGCAGCCTGTCAAAGTCCCAAGGGTCCATGGATACTGTTTGTAATGCCCCACACCTCCGATATGTGGAGTAGCGTAGGGGAGCCGTGCTGTGCAGACAGGCAGGGTCCGAGATGAGCGTGTGACTTTTTCGGGGAGACTCCTCCCCTTTCTCAAACACGTATTCACTTCCTCCTGACATCCTTTTATACTCAACATATTTGCACCTATAGTTAAGAACAACATATAAAAAACAGAGGGGACACTTACACATATATACAATAGTAAAATAAAATGTAGTATTTACAAAAATACTCTGAGATTCAAAACTTCGTTTAAGCCTGCAGGGGCTAGTGTGTTTTAAAAATGGAAGATCCAAGCGGCTTCTCTCTGCAATAGTTTCCTCTCTAAGTTCTCCCCTTCCCTGCATCGCACCTCTTCTAGCACACACCAAAGTAACTCCGCTACCCCATGACCTAATTCTTGGAAGTGCTTGGCTACAGTGGTCTCCCCATATTTTTTCTTCTTTAACAGGTCCTCTGTTCGTGTCTCACTCTTCACAGCTCTTCTGATGTTAGATCGATGTTCGGTAAGTCTAGTTTTTATACTCCTCATAGTTTGCCCTACGTAACCCTTACCGCAAGGGCATTTTAGCAGGTAAATAACTGACTTAGTTTTTACATGTAAAAAAAAACCTTTTAATGTGATTTTAGAACCTTGAGTGGGGTGAGAGTACGAGCCTTTGATAATAGAACTGCAGTTATTGCAGCCAAGACAGGATAGTACCAACTCGGGTAGGCCCTCTTTGAGCTTTGTTCTCTTTAAGTTGTGAAGATGTTATAACATTACCTATAGTGCGGCCTTTTTTATAAATAAATTGAGGTCTTTGTATGAACATCTTTCCATATTTTGTTTCACGGGACAGAATGTACCAATACTTCATAATGGTCTTTTTTACCAATGAGCTATGTGCATCGTAGGTACTTATGAATTTGAAGCAATTAGATCTTGTTTTTTTTAGCGATCTTCCTAATAAGTATTCTCTATCCATTTGTTGTACCTCCTGTGCGATCTTTTCTAGGGTTTCCCTCTTGTACCCTCTAGCAACAAATTTTTCGATAAGTACCCTCTCCTGTTCACTATATAAGTCTACCAAGGAACAAATCCTCCTGGCCCGCATTAATTGTCCCTTGGGGATCCCATAAAAAATTTGTGGTGCATGTTGGCTCTGATGATGTAAGATATTATTCCTATCAATGGGCTTCTTATAAAGTGTGGTACTTACTCCCATAGGCTGTCTTCTAACCTCTACATCCAAATAATGGATAACCTCCCGTTTTACCCGTTACTGTAAATTGAATAAGGGGAGATATACCGTTGAGATGTTCAACGAAAGCATAAACGAAAGCACTCCTCAGTACCTGACCATAATACAAAAATGTCATCGACGTACCTATACCAAGCTTTAACTTGGTTATATTGTTGACAAGTATAAAGGTACTTTTTCTCAAACATAGTCATGAACAAGTGGCATAACTCGGAGCTACAGGAGACCCCATAGAGGTCCCCTGTAGCTGCAGGTAAACGTCTGTGCCAATTTAAATAATTCTTAAGGAGTACTATATCCAATAGATACATCCAGAAAATAATTTGAGCATTAGTGAGTGTATGATCATCTCAAGCCCTCCCTAAATCTGATGAAAAACTTCCGTAGGGATGCGGTATAAAAGATTTAAATCCAGAGTACAAAATACTGTATTCACCCCTGAGGCCATGGTTTCCAACTTTTAAGAAATGGCCAGTGTCAGTTAGGGAGTGACATCTCTTTTACTAATTTTGTAGGAACAATCCACATAAATAGCCAATTGGTTCCAATAATGAACCTACTCCCGAAACTATCGGGCGTCCAGGGGATTGGTAACCGATTTATGTACCTTGGGTACCAATATAGAATTGGGGTGCGTGGATGTGTACAGGGTCATAAGTCGCTTTTTTTTCAGTAATATTTCATGATTGACTGCCTCAGTCAGAACTCGTTCAATAAGTATCTTAAATTCATTAGTGGGGTCATGATCTAATCTTTTGTATACTGTATGGTCCCCAAGTTGCATAAGGGCTTCCTGGATATACTGGGTTTTATTTTGGACCACAATTGATCCGCCCTTATCGGCTTTCTTTACCACTATATTATCATCCTGTTTAAGGGTTAACAATGCCTGTCTTTCCTGTTTGGTGATATTTCTATGTCCATTATTTTGAATGGTATTCCATTGTGTAGATACATCCCGAGTACTAGATTTTAAATACTTCTAATGCAGGTTTTAGTGATATCTGGGTCAAATTGGCTAACTGTTCTAAGTTTTTCTAGTGTGTTCTTTCTCTATACCGTTTCTTTCTTTGTTCCATAGAACAGTCTGATTCTGATGGCTCTACAAAATTATAAAAATCTATATTGAAATCAATAACGACACATTCATTTCTAGGTACAAAAAATTTAATCCCTTGTTAAGAACTGAGAGTTGGGGATCCGTGAGTGTTTTTGTCAAGATGTTGACTTCCAGTCCTTCGTTCACACTGTCCTTATTTAGCGTTTTTAATTTGACCTTGCTTTGCCTCTTTGACTCTGGTTGCTTCTGTATTCTCCTCCAGAACTCCCTCTAGCATCGGTGTCTTCGCTGTGTTGGGGTGTCTCTAAAAAATCATCCTGTTTTTGAGCTTTCTTAGAGGTGGATCGTAATAGCATGCGGTTAGGTGCCGCAGCTCCCTCTGATTCAGATGCACTGCTGTTATTTTGGTTACGTCTATAATGGACTCTCCTCTCAGTGCGGGTTCGTGAGGCGATTTCCCCAGCCCATGTATTTCACTCGGTTTTGCAAGTAGTCCCTGCTGTCTCGTTCAAATTTCTTCAGCTTGTTTTGAAACAGCTGTAATTTATGTTTATCGAGTGTAACCATTAGCTCTTGCTTTGTTTCTTCAAACTGATCGGTCGGAACATTTCTCTTAAATTCATCCTCAACGTTTTTGATCTCACCTCGTAGAGTCTCTATATTTTGTTGCAGGAATTGGACTGTGAGATACATAAGCTTCATAGAATAATTGTTCCCTATGGCAAACCCCTTTCTCCCGTAATCCAGTTTTCATTGGTAAAGGGGGATCGGCTTGCAGCGGGCTCCTTAAGCCTTTTCGGGATCCTTTCCACCTTGATGTATTCAGTAAGCGTGGATGCATGAGAGATCCAACTGATCTCCTTTCTTTTTAGTTGTTCATGTTTCTTCGGCAGGTGAGTGGTTAAATCCTTCTTAGAGGTTTGTTCCCACCCAAGGCCGGCTGCTTCAGCTTGTCTCAGAATATTAGTGCGCTCATTTAAAGTAAAAACAAAGGTGTCGGTCCGCCTGTCTGTCACATTAGTATAATCTTCAAACGACATATTTGTCACTGTAGTATAAATGTTACCAACCACCACATGGGATTTTCAATGTAACTTCAATGTAACAAAATGTGGCAATTCAGATCCTGTCAGACGGCTGTGTCTGTATAGCCTGCACAAGGGAGTATCCCTTTCTCCCTTATTCCAATGGACTCCAATTGCAAAATTAGCAGGAATGCCGTATAGCAAATATAAAACATTCATTTATTGTAGCTTCTTTAAAACATACAACCTTTTTATGTGCACAAATTAGTGCTACTGGCGTGCGAGTGAGTAGAAAGACCGCAGCCAGTCAAGTCCCCAAATCCAGGATACTGTTTTGTAATGCTCCAGCAGCCTCCGATATGTGGAGCTAGCGTAGTGGAGCCGAGCTGTGCAGACAGGCGGGGTCCGAGATGACGTGTGACGTTTCGGGGAGACTCCTCCCCTTTTCTCAAACACTATTCACTTCCTCCTGACATCCTTTATACTCAACATATTTTGACCTATAGTTAACGAACAACATATTAAAAACAGAGCGGGCACTATACACATATATACAATAGTAAAATAGATGTAGTATTTACAAAAATACTCTGAGATTCAGATCTTCGTTTAAGCCTGCAGGGGCTAGTGTGTTTAATCGGAAGATCCAAGCGGCTTCTCTCTGCAATAATTTCCTCTCTAAGTTCTCCCCTTCCTGCATCGCAAACCCCTTCTAGCACACACAACGTAACTCCGCTACCCCATGACCTAATTCTTGGAAGTGCTTGGCTACAGTGGTCTCCCCATATTTTTTCTTTAACAGATCCTCTGTTCGTGTCTCCCTCTTCACATCTGTTCTGATGTTAGATCGATGTTCGGTAAGTCTAGTTTTACCGAACTAGACGTACCGAACATCGATCTAACATCAGAACAGCTGTGAAGAGGGAGACACGAACAGAGGATCTGTTAAAGAAAAAATATGGGGAGACCACTGTAGCCAAGCACTTCCAAGAATTAGGTCATGGGGTAGCGGAGTTACGTTGGTGTGTGCTAGAAAGGTGCGATGCAGGGAGGGGAGAACTTAGAGAGGAAATTATTGCAGAGAGAAGCCACTTGGATCTTCCGATTAAAACACACTAGCCCCTGCAGGCTTAAACGAAGATCTGAATCTCAGAGTATTTTTGTAAATATTATATCTATTTTACTATTGTATATATGTGTATAGTGTCGCTCTGTTTTTAATATGTTGTTCGTTAACTATAGGTGCATAATATGTTGAGTATAAAAGGATGTCAGGAGGAAGTGAATACGTGTTTGAGAAAGGGGAGGAGTCTCCCCGAAACGTCACACGCTCATCTCGGACCCTGCCTGTCTGCACAGCATCGGCTCCACTACGCTAGCTCCACGCATCGGGGGGCTACTGGAGCATTACAAACAGTATCCATGGGACTTTGACTGGCTGCGGTCTTTCTACTCACTCGCACGCAAGTAGCATTAATTTGTGCACATAAAAAGGTTGTATGTTTTAAAGAAGCTACAATAAATGAATGTTTTATATTTGCTATACGGCATTCCTGCTAATTTTGCAATTTAAATCATCTACCCTACCTGAAAGATTTCATTCCATCTCAATATTTCCTGACCTTTCAGCTCCAACCATGCTCAAACACAAAGAGTTTCAATCTTACACTAAGATACTAAGAGATAAAGAAATCTCCTACAGATGGGGTTTCCCCGTTAAATTAATTATCTCTAAGGATGGTTCACAACATGTCTGCAACACCCCGGATGAAGCACGTGTAATGTTAAGAAGCTGGCATTTGCTCTCCTCTTCTGACACAAGTCCTGTTCGTAAACCACAATCAAGGCCCGAAATGATAACACCTTTGTGGTCGGACAAGTCTTCACGGACAAGATCAAGGGCAGCTGACTGAATCCTACTGTATCCTTTCTTTATGTGTTTCCTTATCTAGGAGTCTCCAGGAGTTTCGATCTCAGGACTCATGTATTTTTTCCTTAGGTTCCTAGACAGGACTTGCCTCACTTGTCATTCCTTCTAGGAATAAGCTAGTTTACAAGGTTTGTGTTCATGTTTTCTTCTTTTACTTTGGTTTTTGCACGTCTTTAATGGATAACCTGTTTCTTCTGCATTTATGTAACTTCCTCAAGGTGCTCCAAATAACTTGGTGGTTTTATATTGCAACCCATCTATCACTCAATTTTTTGTGTAATGTCAATTAAATTTCGTACATTCAATGTTAATGCGTTTGAACTCGCCGTTCAAACGCTCTTTACTGTGGAGGGATGTGTTCAAATCAAATGCAGACGTGATTTGTATTCAGTAAACACATTTGACTCTTGCTGATGCACCCAGGCTTAAAAACAAATCTTTCACACATATTTATCAGGCACATTCCAGAAATAAGAAAGCTGGTACGGCTATTATAGTCAAAAACTCTCTCTTCTTTAAGCATATTAATTCCATAGTGGATCCTGAAGGTCGATATATTATCTTAATATGTGAATTAAACTCTAAAGCTTACACCATTGTCTCCCTTTATGCCCCCAATGAGAGACAGATCCCATTCATTAAGAAAGTAATCTCCACAGCAGGAAGTGCAAAAAAGGGAGGTTTAATACTGTGTGGAGACTTCAATTCAGTCATATGTAAAGAGTTGGACAGATCTAGACCCCGTGATTCATATGTGTATGACCTCCAATCTCTATTACTAGAAGAAGATCTTCATGACATATGGAGATATATCCACACTACTGAAATAGATTATACATTCTATTCTAATCCTAGATCTGTTCATACTCGCATAGATTTATTTTTGGTATATAGACATGTTTTAGAAATAGTGGTGTCTTCTGATAGAGGATGTATAACTTTGTCTGACCATGCCCCAGTAGACTTAGTGCTCAATACTCCTCTTCAATTGCCAAAAAAGTATTTCTGGAGATTAAATAATTATTTACTAAAAAAAAACCTCTAACTGCCCTTATAAAATCCCAAATGGAAGATTACTTCTTGATTAATACTTCATCAGTGTCCTCACCTTCCATTCTATGGTGTGTCCATAAGGCCTTCATACGTTGGATTCTCATTCAAATTGCGAGTAAAGAGAAAAGACTCCATCAATCCAAACTTAATATTCTCTTAGCAGACATAAAAAAACAGATGCTGAATTTAAATCTTAGCCTTCTCCCGATAAAAGAACGCCTATTTAACCTTAAAAATTATCTTCGTGCTTTATACTTTTACAACTATGAGCATAATTTAGCCAAAATGAACTGGCGCTTCTATACCCAAGGAGACAGAGCCGGGAAAATTCTAGCAAACAGAATAAAAGTTCAGCATGCTAAATCTAGAATCACTCAATTGACTTCTCCTTCAGGTGCAAAAGTCATTACCCCAATAGATATAGCAGACCAATTTGCTGATTTTTATTCAAAATTATACAACCTACAATACGGTGAAAATATTCCTCCCCCATCGGACATAGCCATTAATCAATTCCTCGCCTCTCTATCCTTGCCCAAACTCGACCAAGCACAATTAAATCTTTTAAATGCACCTATCTCTTTAGGTGAAATACAAAAGGTGATTCACATTTGTAAAATAAACAAATCTCCTGGCCCAGACGGTATCACTAATGAATATTATCAGTTGTTTTCAGATATTCTGTCCCCTTATTTAACTAATTTATGCAACGATATAGCTTTTTCTAAAAGCCCATTAGCAGAACTTCTATCTGCCATAATTACAACAATTATTATTATTATTATTATTATTATTATTATAATTTATTTTAAAGTGCCATTCCATGGCGCTGTACATTCAAGGGGAATAACATACATAACAAATATTGAACAAATACAATGGTGACAAAAGTGACTAGTAACTGTAAAACAGAGAGGAAAGAGACCCTGCCCGCGAGTGGCTTACAATCTACAAGGAATGAAGGGGGAGAGACAGAAGGTGTGGGGCAGACATGCTTGCGGGCCGGTGATAGTGTGGTGGTGGGGTTAGTGTGGATTGTAGGCTATCCTGAAGAGAGGGTTTTCAGGTTTTCTTTTGAAACTGGTTGAAAGTTGGGGAGAGTCCTGATGTTTTTGGTTTAAAGGGGTTCCAGAGTGTGG
>JAODAL010071128.1:0-15647 GCA_025379985.1 Phyllomedusa bahiana
CTTTTAAAGGCATTCACAAAATTGGATCTCTTAAATTGCTCGGTACCAAAGTTTCCCCGGGAAATTTTGCAAATTTGAGAATCTTCTTGGGGGGGTTTCTTTGGGCCCCTTGCCAGGACCTCAAGGAAAATCCCCCACTTCGGGGGGCACGCTTGACTGGGGGGTTTACCCACTTTAAAACGTATTTCGTATTTCATCCCGCTCGCTTTTTTCCCCCACTTTCCAAAACAAGGGGGAAACCCCGTCCCACAATAATTTGGCCCCCCAAAAAAGTCCTTTGACTACACCCACTTCTGGCTCACTGCCCACAGGGAGTCTCCACCGTGACCAGGGGGGCCGTGGGATAGCCCTTAATGTCCCCATGAATAAACATACTCCAAGCAGGGGGGCCTGGTTTTTTAGCCGCGGTACCAGACGGCTTGGATAAAGCATAGCTCCCGAGTCCATGAACCGTTATGGTGACCCTCCCTCGAGGGGGCACATGCGGTCCCCCCATATTGTCCCTTTGGGCAGCATACGCAGGGGCAAAATATGCCCCTGCCCCTTTCCCCAAGTCACAACCCAGGGTTTTTTTTAAAGGGGGGCAGTTAGAGCCCATGTCCCAACCCGGGCGGCCCCAGAAACTACAGCCCTGATTTTTAGGGTTTTTCCCCTTTCTTATAAAAAAATTTTGTCCCTTATCGGCACCACATGCAATCCCAAAACCCTGCAAATAACCATCCAATCACTTTCGGGGCCGTCGTTTATTTTTAAAACACTTTCTTTTTAAACCCAAAATCGTAAAAAAAACACGTAAACTACTCTTCTATAAGCCTTTTCAAGAGGGATACTTATGTTTTGTTGGGGTAAAGGCTCCGTTAAAGACGATTTTGGCCCGGCGGCATCTTTTTTAAACGCCCTTTTGGATGTTTAATCCCATCTAATGCTCCGTGTGGTATTTCACCATTCACCGGGTATTCAGGGTGTAAGGGGAAACCCCATCCAATGCCCGTTTTTGGGGGTTCCGAGGAGACCCCGGAACCGACGAACTGTCGGGTGTGCGACGTTTCGGGAGGCCCCCTCCCCTTTCTCAAGCATGCGCAGACCAGTCCAACACCATTTTTTGGCTGCTCCGCGGACCTTCTTACAAACAGATGGGTGCCGGTTAGACAACATACAAACCCAAACATCATAAAAAACAAATAATACTAAAAAAAAAAATAAATTAGAGAAAGGCTTTTAGACAAAAATTCTCGTTAATCCCTTTGGGCTAAGGCCCCCACCCGATGTTCCACCGCTTCTTTGCAAAAATTTCCTTTGAAACGTTTTTCCCTCTTTACTTTCCCACTTTCTTAATTTTCACCCCCCCGAAATCAAATGCCATTCTTTCTTTTGCATAGGGGTGTGTGTGTTTCCCCCAAAACTTTTTTTCTTCTTCCAAAACCTAAGGAAATTTCCCCCCCCCCCCCCCCCCCCCCCCCTTAGTTTTAATTTTAATCAGGATTTATGCTCTTTATTAATTTTACCCCGTTGTTTGTCCCCCCATAGATTTTGCACATGGGCTTTAAGCATAAAATGACAGGGGCGCTTTTCACACTATGTGACCCTTAATTTTAAGGGGGGAAACCCCTTATTTGGTGGTCAATACATCCCCCTTTAAATTTATTGCAGTACGTTTTGGATTTGGGGCGGTGTTGTCCCGGGTTTTGGTTTAAAAGTGGTCTCAATACCCCTGTTTTTTTTCTTATTAACATCACAGGACTAAGGACTCCTTTTTCACCCTTAGGTAAACCACTTGGCTGTTTTTAAAACATGTAACCATATTGGGGTCGATTGAAATACCCCCCAAATATTCTTAATGTTTTTTTAAAACAGTTCTCATGGGTCTTTTACGGGGTATATGTAAAGCCCTCCTTCTTTTTTTATTTTTTTTTTGTCTTGATTTTCAAAAATTTGCCGATTTAACTCCTGCACCTCTTCCCCACTTTTTTAAACGCATGTTCTCTTCCCTCGTTCTACAAAAATTTTTAAAAGATTTTTCTTTATTTTTGACTATTCTGCATCAGACGGCGATCCGTCGGGGCCCCTACAAAATTGGGACCTAACAATGCCCAAACACCCGTGGGCTGTGGCCGCTTTTTTAAGAGGTTTTACAATCGGAAACTTTGGGAAAAAAATTTGTACCCTTTATTCCTTCTCTCTTGACCATGAATCCAAAAATGAAATGGTTTTCTGGGGTTGTAATAGTAAAATTTTTATGATGGGGCCTCGTTAATTTGAAACAAATTTTTCAATTCCTCGGCCCCCTGTCCCAAAAAAATACTCATCGATCCTTAGCCAACTTGTGCTTTTCCAAATAGGGCGTGAAAAAAACAAATTGTTTTCGAAAAAAGCATGAAAACACGCGTGTGGGCGTACATGGCCTTTAGGTAGTAGTAAGTCCTTTTTTGGGATTGGCAAGTTTACTGGTGCGCTCTACAGGGGCCCCACCCCCTCCCGTAAGTCTCGCCCCCAAGTAATGGAACATTTACCACGAGGTTTTTTGGGTTTCCCCTGGGGCAGCAGGCCTGTGGAGTCCTCTGTGGGGTAAAACGCTCCACGCGGACACCAGCTCATCCACGTTTTTTGGATGGGTTTTACCCTAGGCAGGTTGAATCCCCAAAGGCGGGCCCAACAAGCGGTCAACACCCCCCATCGACGATCTGTCGGAGTCAGCCCCTCGGCTCACCCCATTTGTTGTCAGTGGAACGGGTGTACATCTGTGACGCGCAGGTTTCTTCGGGTTTTTCCCCCGGGGGTAAACACGCTGTGCCCGAACAGCCAAGGTTACTCCGAGCCGAGCCAGGATCTCTCCTCGGAGCTTGGTAAAGACTTTGGCATCCTGGACCTGTAAATCAAAGCACGCCTTCTGGGGTTCTCCCGTCAGAAAGGGGGTCAGCACATCCGCCCACTGGTCTTGGGGTAGTTGTTCCCTCTCAGCGATTCTTTCGAACGTGCACAGATAGGCCTCGACGTCATCCTCTGCCGTCATTTTCCTGAGCGCGCTCTGCACGAGCTGTCGGGGTGCCGCCTGCAGCCCCTGAGTCACCCCTTGTCTTTCTGCCAAAGCTTGTATCTGCTGTTGCAGGGACTGATTCACCTGTTGCTGCTCCTTAGCCGCTCTCTGGTGAACCTGCGCCAACAGAAGGTTTGTTTCACTTTGCGCCTTTATGGCTTCCTCATGCACACGTCGTTGCTGTGCGTTCGTTTCTTGCTGTGCAGTAAAGGCTTGTTGCAGGTGGAGGTTTGACTGCACCAGCTGTTTTATTAGTTCCTCCATGCTCGCC
Source organism: Phyllomedusa bahiana (assembly GCA_025379985.1). Classification (NCBI taxonomy): domain Eukaryota; kingdom Metazoa; phylum Chordata; class Amphibia; order Anura; family Hylidae; genus Phyllomedusa; species Phyllomedusa bahiana. Next base: position 3,306 of record JAODAL010071128.1, read on the forward strand.
ATCTCCGGTTTTGACACTGTGGCCGCTTTTACCCAGGACATGGGATTTCAGCAACTGTCTGTTAAACGGGTGCAAGTCTCCACAAGAGTACAGTCTCTTAAACGAATGCCCGGATCCTCCACCAACTTGTACGGGGGTAAGCTCGGTGGTACAGCGAGGTCCCAGGGCAAATGGAGACACAGACAGCCTTGTAGCAGAAGCACGGTTCTTGTCCGGCGTTTATCGTGCGGATGGCAGCCATAAACTCCTGCTCGTCCGAGCGCTAACTAAACAAAAGTAGTTCTTACTATTGTCTTATAGCTTTGAGCTTGTGGTGTAGCCTCTCAGGCCCAGCTTCCTGGCCTATAACTGCAGACACACCCAAAGTCAGCTGACTTATACAGCTAGACGAAACCCTGGCACTGGAACATGGGGGAGCAGCCACCCACCCAACTCTTTGACTGCTCCCGGTAAAAGCCGGACCCGGACTAAGCTGTGTTTCCACAGCTAAACTACTTTGATAAACATGTGCCAACCGCCTAATGCAGCTGACACAAACGAAGTGATGGCTTCTACCCCACCGCGGCCAGGTCTCTCGGTGACATGTATTACTCTCGCCATCCCTGAGCGAGAACTCTGGGGCCTATGTATACCCCGTTTACCACCTTGCCCTTCGGGGCCTTACACCGTTTTGATGGTACAGCTATTGCATATTACACCGTTAGCAAATCTCCTATAGAAAGAAATCTGTTTCAAACATTGGTTGCTTCTTGAAAATGTTATAGATTGCCCAAAAGTTCATTTTTGCAGTTTTGGGACTACAGCTATTTCAGAAGACACTGTTGGCAAATATCCTATAGAAATAAATCTATTTCATATAGTGGTTGCTTGGTATAAATTTTATTGAGTGCCCAAAAGTTCATTTTTCCAGTTTTCGGGTACAGCTATTGCATAAGACACCGTTAACAAATCTATAGAAAGATATCTATTTCAGATACTGTTTGCTTGATGCAAATTATTCAGATTGAAGAAATTTTCATTTTTTCCACTTTTGGGTTTAGAGTTCTTGCATAGGAGACAGTTACCAAATCTCCCAAAGAAAGCAATCCATTTCAGATACTGTTTGTTTGGTGCTGCAAATTATTCTGATTGAAGGAAAGTTCATTTTTCCAGTTTTGTGGTTTGAGTTCTTGCATAAGAGACCGTTACCAAATTTTTAGCTTTTTAATATTTAGCTTTTGCATATGGCGAGAACTAGAGGTGTCAAGCGAGAAAGGAAGGGCATAGGACATGGAGCTTGAGGTATGAGACAAGGCACTCCTTCCAGTGCTCCGGACAACAAACAAGCAAACACATAGTCATTTATTTAACCGTCAGGCTTGTCATCGCTTGGTCAGTTCCCTGGTGATGGGTCTCGGCCGACACACTGCTGGGATGGTGCAGAGTCCAGATCCCCAACCTTGACGGGTAGGATCATGTGCCAAGAAAAAACCAGGCCATTCTCAAATTAATTTGTCCTGGAGACCGTCAACAAATAGGTCAAGACCTGTGGCTCTGCGCACTCAGACCGACCATTGGCTGGGTGCTAAGAACCTGGCGCCAGGCAAGTTGGTGTGCAACAATGGGGGCAATCTCCTTGCTGCCCTTAGACTTACGCACATCCCTTGCCTGGCACATGTCATGAACCTGGTTGTGCAGAAATTTCTCAAGTGCTACGTGGGTCTTGACTGTCCGCTGAGTAAGCCTCGAGGTCTTAGCTCACACTTACGGCATTCGCACCCTACTTTGGCTTGACTGGGAGCTTTGTAGTGTCATTTGGTCCTCCACATCAACTGTCTGATATGTTACACGCTGGAATTCCACCCTCCACATGCTCCAGCGGTTGTGGCAGCAGCTTAATGCCATTATGCAATATGAAATGTCGCATGGCCTGACTAGCAGTGTTGCGGACCTCGGTTGTTCACCCCTAGAAAGTGGAGGCAGGTGAAGGATCTTTGCACAATCCTTGGCAGTTTTGAAGAGGTCACCAAAAATGGTCAGTCAGGATGATGGCATTGTCAGCATGACCATTGTGGTCAGATTTTTACTAGAACAAGCATTAGGCACTCTGTGGCAGCAGTCCCACGCAGTGATGGAGGGGAGGTGGAGGCGGACACAGAGCCTTACTCGCCAGAGGATGTAGAAGGCCCGACTGTTTTACAATAGGTCTTCTTTAAGCGTTGGTTCGAGGGCGGGTGCAGGACGTCAGTTCAGCTCACAGAGTAGAGCACATGAGGCAAGGGCTCTGGTAACGGTCAGGATAAGGGGGCAGGGGCGGACACCACGGGTACTGATTACCTTTCAGTGGTAAAAGGTTGGCACAGATTACAGGAGGAGGAGGAAGATCTGGTTAGTGCCCCTCGATCCCAAGGCTTGGGAGATCCTGGCAGCATCTCACACATGGATGCTACATTACCTGCAACATGATCCAAACATCAAGGCAATCAAAATGAAGCGATTACTGGGTGACCACCCTCCTTGATCCACTTTACAAGACAACAGTGAGCAAGTGCCGTCCACCCACAGAAATTGGCAGTAGAATGCAGGAATTTGAGACAGTGCTCATTGACCAACTCGACACATCTTTTGCGTTTTCTTCCCATTCTAATGTCACAGAGGAACAACGTCAGCAACGTGCCAGCACTAGAATGGCAAGTAACCGCAGCAGCAAGCAGTGTGGCAGAACCCTACAGGATGACATTTTGCAATCGATATTCACCACCTCACCAACACCTGCAAGGCAGGGCAGCATTCAGACACACAGAGCCCGCCTTTAAACCATGGTCCATGACTATCTGCAGCTCAACACTGATGTTTTTGGACTTGGTCTGGACCCATTTGACTTCTCGGTGTCCAAACTGGATGAATGGCCTGAGCTTGCTCGACACGCCATAGAAGTTTTATCCTGCCCAGCAGCCAGCATGATCTCAGAACGCACATTCAGCACAGCTGGCGGGGTGATAACTGACAAATATATCCGTCTTTCCCCTGAGAATGTGGATCGTTTGACATTTATCAAAATAGATCAAGTGTGGATCTCTGACGATCTTGTTGCCCTGGTTGCCGATGTCACTGAATAATAAACTGTAGCATGTCTTCTTGACACTGTTAAATACACATTCCATCAGTCATCTATTAACATCAGTCAGTCTGCCATAAGTCCTCTATTTACCGTTTCATGGCCCCATACAGCCAATCAAATGGGGCCACCAACCGATTACTAGTTCCTATTTTGTAAACATATCAGTGGGCCCCATTTTGATTAGGGCCCCTGATAGCACTGCCCGTACTGCCCTATTGTCACCCCTGTTGGTAGCAGCCACTACGGGGCCCTGCATCCTGAGGGGGCCTAAAAGCCCCTTTGACACATAAGAAGACACCAGTATTGGAAATGGCACATGGAAACTGGCAGGGATGCCAATAGGGTAGTACGGGCAGTACTCCTGTCAGGGACCCTAATCAAAAGGGCCCACTGATATGTTGGGTGGGGGACCCATTTTATTTAGCTGCATGGGGCCCTAAAATGGTTAATAGATGACTGATGGCAACCCTGGCTACCACTGCACCCCCTATAACTATGCCCCTGCCAGCTGAACCTCCATGTTCCCCATTGGGATGTTCTTGCTGCCACCACATATATCACATATTCTTGGGCCCTGGTGCAAAAAGCGATAGGGGGCTCCTGCCAGTTTGGGTGCTCTCAGGATGCCGGGCCCCGTAGCAGCTGCTACCGCTGTATCTCCTATAGCTACGCTGTCCTCATCTTTTCAGTTAGCCATTGAAAGGAATGAAGTGTGTTCGCCTCCCACTTTTTCTTCTGTCACTCTTAGAGCCTAATTTTCTTTACTAAGTTGTTCCACATATCCAGATTACTGTTATGGATGGTAATTACAGCTTCTCCGCTCCTCTATACTCATACTTTTTAGGGCTCGCTCATCACTAGTCGCAAACACAAATAAATGACTTGATGGTAACTTCCATTATACTAAAGGCAATCTGACAGAGAAGTGAAAAGAGAGTTTGTGGATTAGGGACAACTTTAAGGTTCGCTGCTTTTAAGGTGAGGTTTGTGCCAAATTCTCTTTTTCATTCATTCTCTCATCTTCTATGTTGGGTAGTGAAATATCAATGTTTAAATGTTTTAATTTGTTAGATATATACAGCTTCTATCTGATATAGTTTTATACTGCACTGTGATCTATGCCGGGTCCTATAGTCATTGCTCATACAATGATATGCTTCCTATTTTTCTGTGGATATTACAGTAAGAGACCTGAGGGAACATTGGACACGTTCATTGAAAACATTTTCAAAATAATATGAACATTTTATTTGTACAGTGTGAAAGCATTTTTGAATCAGAATGTTAGTAAAAATAGTTTGACAAAAAAAAAATCCAAATGTGATCTTTAGCTTTACACTTCTCTGCCAGAGGAAGTTATCAGACGGAGATCATAGCTCAGAAGTCCACACGTGTCCTGGACGTCTCTCAGTTCAGGAATAATATCAGTTCTAGTCACAAGATTTCTGGAGATCGGTCACTAATCCAGGGATTTCTCTCCATACACAGGATTACACAGTAGTGAAGAAGACGTCAGGTGACTGTGTGGCTCCCAGAGCTGTCCCTGTGTGTCAGGAGGATGGAGCCGGGACCCCATCATAGAGCCTCCCCCGCACTCACTGATACATGAGAGGGACAATAAGCAGAAGATCCTACAACTTACCAACAAGATGACGGAGCTGCTGACTGGAGAGGTGACGCTGCTGCTGGGAATGCTGGGACATTATACAGTAACACCACTGGAGAAGTCTGGGTGATGACCGTATCATTTTGTGTGTCAGGTTCCTATAAGGTGTCAGGAGGTCGCTATCTATTTCTCCATGGAGGAGTGGGAGTATTTAGAAGGACACAAGGATATGTACAAGGACGTCATGATGGAGGATCTGAAGAATCATCGGCCTCTTATGTCACAAGGTAAGGAGATAGAGCAGGGTTATCTTGCCTATTTACTTTGGGTGCAGGACGGCAGGGGGGCCTGTTTGGGAATTTAAAGGGGTTGTTTCCCCCCCCCCAAAAATTTTTTTCAAATTTTTAAAAAAAAAAAGAATTTTATTTTCCCCTTTTTTTTTTTCCCCGAAACCCTTTTAAATTTTTTCCCCCTTTTTCAGTTCCCCCTCTCCCGTAAAAAACCCCTTTTTTCAATGGATAAAAAAAAAGGAGAACAAAGGGGGGGCACATTCCTTGGGCCCCAAAAATAAAAGGATTTTTTCAAAAAACAAAGTTTTTAATTTTTTTGGGATCAGATAAAAAACCTAAAAGGGTTTAGGTTTATTTAATTCATCGAAACCAACCCCCCAGGGGCCAATTTTTACCAGGTGGGGGGAAAAAATTTTTTTTTTTTTTTTTTTTATCTTGCCTATTTACTTTGGGTGCAGGACGGCCATGTTGGAGATTTAAAGGAAACGTGTCATCAGGAAGTAACCTATTGTTTGTTTTTGGTGATGTGTTTAGTTTCTCCTATCACTCTCTATATTCTGATAAATCCTAAACTTCTGAAGGTCTCACTGTGGTAACTAAGCCTAATAATAGGCTGGCACTTCCTCTTCTGTAGAGAAGAGTCTCCTCATTATGCTCACAGATGGATTACAATGGAAGGTGACACCATTGTGTAGATAACACGGCTTCTTACCATTCACAATAGGAGATGGTCACAGCTTCCCCTCCTCACACAATGACTTTTTCCCAGGTCACAGAGCCTCAAAAACTCTCCCATAGAAGACAGTGAGTCAGCTCCTGTCCATAGTCTATGTCCAGGAGTAAAGCCTATCTCTGATAAAAGCTGCTTAGATACAATGACAGCCTTCCATAATCATAGACAGGAAACATAATTAATATATCTCTGATCGTATAAAACAGCAGAGTAGAAAAGAATCTGCATCATTATCGGGTTTTCATCAGTAATAATCTCTTGGTGACACATTCAGTTTGCAGGGATTTTCCACAGATTAATATTGATTTCCTCTGTTAGATTATGAAGAATGTAACAATTTTTAATCTGGAAATAAAACTCTCCCGTGTCCAGATATTGAGGTTACATGATATCAAGCTTTTGCTGTTCTCCTCATTCTGGCTCAGAATTTCCACCTCCTGTGTCCTGTGCTGGTTGTAACGACTCGTCAGATCTGGGAGGTGGATCCACTGGATCACTCACAGATATCTGCATCAACCATGCTGGGGAGCGGAGTCTAAAGAGCCCCTTGGTTTGGGTGGGCTCTTCAAAATTAAGTGCAGAGCAAGTGGAGTACTTTCTTAGTGAAGGATAAGCTGAAGGTCGAGTTACCGAGCTGGACATGTGGCAAGATCAGGAACCAAGAATCGATACATGAGAATCACTAGAAAGTACATTGAAGATATGGTACAGAGCTTGGGGAGGTGTCACCCTAAAATAGTCTCAAATCAACAGTAATTGGCCAAGGCAGACGGGTATCAAGCACTGGCCCTTTTAATCTAAATGAGCCAGCTTGCACCCTACACAAAAAGGCGCAGGGAGTAACAGAGCAGACACTGAGAGAACATGGGAGCCACACACAGCAGCAAATGGACAGCCCTGGGGATGAGCTGTAGTGCGGTTCCTTACACTGGAGGTCACACATGCTCAGTAGATCAGTCAGACCACCTAGATCATGTCTTACACAGGATGTGGAGTGATTCCTGCAGACATTGCCCTCTAAGAGGCTTATCACCAGCACTGGGCACAAGATGTGGACGTTCTGAGATGGAGATGAAATACCACGCGGGGGAGACAAAACAAGGATGTAACATCAATATCCAGACACAGGGGCATTTTCCTGAAATGATTCCAGGTGAACAAATAATAGTTTTGATTTCCAAGATCTAACAAGGCTAAATATTCTAAGGGGGTGAAGCCGCTAATAAAACATAAATTTAATTTATATGTGGTCAGGGAGCAGGTGAGCCAGTATGATCTCCATACACACAATCCCAAATAATAAGTCACCGCAATGCCAAGTGGCTGATATAAGTGTGAAGACCGCGTCATTACAACTAGAAAGAATAGAGCAGTCTTACTTTATCCTGACAATAATAGGACAGGTGTGTATCCTTAGTGGTCTCCCATCAAAGGAGATAGCAATCAACACTGGCGATCCATCAGGTGTTGGGAAATGGGACACTTTCTAGGCCTATGAAGTCCCTCACAGGCATCAGTATTCTGACCCTAGATCATAATCCTTAAGTAACTGCCATGACCAGAACCTTTCCCTCGCTGTGCACAATCTAACCCACCAATTGTTAACCTTTTTTTTTTTATTAATAAAAAAACTAATTGTTTTCATCCCTCCGTTGTTCCTTTCCCCCCCCTTTTTGTGAAGGGTAGTTGTCAAAAAGGGTTTTAAAGTTCCATTCACTTCATATTTACCCTTTCCCTTTAGTATCTGACTGAGGAGGCCACAAAAATTTTTCATCAGAAAACGAAGCCATATGGGATGTGAAACAAAAAAAAAAAAGCAACAGGGTGACCCATGGAAGTGATCATTGGGCTTGTTGCTCTTTGGAGAAATGTCCCCCAGAAATTTTTGGGTTTATAAAAGCATTTCCCCCAGAAAGGGGGGGGGAAGGAAGAGTAACCTACCAAACTAATTCTGCAAATTTCATAAATTGGCCCCTCCCAAAAATGCCCCAAAAACCCAGGGGAAAAAACCATTATCTCCTGAGCTCCCTTTCCCCCACGGGAAGAATCTGACTTTTAGTTCAAAAAAAAAAAAAAAAAACCCTTTGAATCTTTTCTAGTTTTCCCAATCAGTTCCCGAGGCTTTTGCTCACTTTATGCCTGTAATGTCATAGGGTGGATAGGGATCTTTTTATTGATTTTGAGACCCTTGAATTTTCCCAAATTTCCCTTTTGTAGGTTTCCTTTTTTTTTAAAATCCACCCCATGTGACCTTCTAAACCCTTTTTCCCAAACGCTGACATGCAGGGCTTTTTTTTCCCATAAAATGCAATAGCATTGCTTTGCACCATCCCGCTGAAAGTGTTCATCTCCCCCCTTTAGGGGGGGTAAAAGGTTTTTGTCTCTCTGCTAAGGAGGGAGAAAATTTATATTTTTATTTGCAGCAAACATCATGAAATAAGAAACAAAAACACCCAAAAATCTAAAAAGAGAAACTATTACTTCAGTAATAAGTTAATAGGAAGTCCCTCTTTCTGTATAAAGGTCATGCACAATTGGTTTTGAAAGACCCGGGGTTTAGCAGAGGGGCAGGCCGATTTCCCGACAAGGGTTTTTTTTTAAAATTTTTAAAGGTATTTTTTTTTAAGTTCAAGGTTCATGCATGAAAATGGGTGACCCCGGGTGCAGCCAGAATCCTGGACATTTGTCAATTAGACATTTCATAGTGAATCAAAAGTCAAGTTTTAGGGTGTGTTAAAGGCTTCTGGGGGGTTGACAGGTAGCACTGTTAAAAAACATTTATCGCTGTAGATAGTAAGCACTTGCAGGGCCCCCCTCCAAAGCAGGTGGCCGGGGGGCAGCTTTTGCCTTGAATCTTTCTATTTCCGGGGTGTAAGCGCCCCGATAGAAGTGACAAAGGGGCTCTTCCCTTTTTCCGACAGCAAAACAGTAAAGGGGTGAGGGAAAGAACGAAATTTAAAATTTTTCCCTGGTTCTCCAAAGAAGGGGTGACTTTTACAATGGTTTTACCTTATTTGCGGGTCATACTTAGGCCCCAATTTTTCTCCAAAAGTGCGCCCAAAAAATTCGTGTTTTTAACATTCCTTTTTTTATTCCCTTTTTTTTTTTCTTGATTTTTTTCTGGCACAAAAGGCATGGGGTTTTCCCATCGTTTGGGGGCTTCACCCCCAAAAGGGTGTTTGGAAACTGCCCCCGTAGGGTTTTTTTAGTAGTAGTGGATCTTGCAGGGAAAGGGGAAGTAAAAAATTCAGAAATTTAAAAACGGGCAGGGAAAAAACCCCTCCCAAAAAGACCTAACCCCTGGGGGACTTTAAAAAGAGAATTTATGTTTAACAATTTTTTTTATATTTTCCCGAAACTATAAATAGAAGTAAAAGTTTTAAACCTTTTTTTTTCCTTTTAAAACCCAATACTTCTATTGGGTCAAAAAAAAAGCCGTGCCCGGGGTTCCCCCCCGAATAAGCCTTGGGGGGTTTAAAAAAAACCTGAAAAGAATGTAGAAAAGTAAAAAATTTTACTACTTTGGGGGTTTAAAACAAAAAATTACAACTCAATTTAAATCTTTTGTTAATTTTCTCACAAATTCCCACAACGAAAATTTGGGGAAGTCTTTTTTTTTCTCTTTAAGCGGGTTTTAAAATAAAGATGGAGAGATCAAGCCCGCGCTCTTCAAGGGGAAAAACGAATTTCTATTGATTTTAACCAGGACTTCGAGAAAAAGATCTAAACTTCTAATGCTCTTTTCATGAAAAAACCTTCAGCTGACCCGTCACAGATTGTTAAACCCCAAAAATAAAAGGGCCCGAAAGCGCTTTAAAGGAAGCAAAATGGGGAAACGAGTTTAAAAAAAGCTCAGCCCCTTTTCTAAAACACAAAAGAAATTAGATGGGGGCGAAAAATTCCCGGTAAAAATTTTGGAGAAATGGGTTTTAAAAATTTAAAACAAAACCTTGGAAAACGAGAAATTCACACAGGAGGAACCAAATCCGTGTTCAGGGTGTGGGAAAAGCTTTTTTTAAAATTAAAACAAAGCGTTATACATGGAAAAAATTCACACAGGGGGAGAAGCCCATATTCTTTTTCAGAGTGTGGGGGGAAAACTTTAAAAAATAAAGCAAAGTTTTTTATACATGAGGAAAATTTACACAGGGGAGAAAACCATTTCATGTTCCGAAAAGTGGGAAGGTTTTAGAAAATTTAAAATTTTTTTTTCTATAAATGAGAAAAATTTCCCCTCCCCCCCAGGGAGAAACCCCTATTCGTCCCGAAATGTGGGGAAAGGGTTTTAGAAGTAAAAACAGAACTCATTTCCATGGAAAATTTTACCCCAGGGAGAAGCCATTTTTCTTTCTTTAGTTGGGGGGAAAAGCTTTAAACGTAATTTTCCCTCTTGTTACACATGTTTGGATTTTACACAGGAGAGAAGCCATGTTCTTTTTCAGAATGTGGGAAAAACTTCAATACTAAATCCCACCTTGTTAGACATGGGGAGTTTCAACCAGGAGAGGGAAACCCCCTTATTAAAGTTCAGGGAAAGTGGGAAACATTTAATACAAAATCCCCAACTTGTTAGAATGAAGAATCCACACAGGGAGAAGCCATACATGTTCAGAATGTGGTAAACATTTAAATACAAAATCACAACTTGTTAGACATGAGGAATTCACACAGGAGAGAACCAATATTCAGTTCAAAAATTGGGGGAAAGGTTTTAGAAGTAAATTAAAATCTTACTAAATTATAGAATTCACACAAAAAAAACCAAAAATTCATTTCAAATGGGGAAGGTTTTTATAGAAGTAAATCAGATCTTTTTTTACATGGAAAATTCACACAGGGAGGAAAGCCATTTCTGCTCATATGTGATAAAGGGCTTTAAACATAAACCCCCATCTTGTTACCCATGAGAGGATTCAGACAGGAGAAACCCCTATTTTTTTGTTAAAAATGTGGGAAAAGCTTTAATAGAAAATACACCTCTTTTTTAACATAAAGGAACTCACACGGAAGAAACCAATATTCAGAATATGGGAAAAGCTTTAATAGTAAATCATATCTTGTTACACATAAGATAATGGACACTGGAGAGAAGCCATAGTCATGTGCCGAATGTGGGAAGAGTTCTAATAAAATCAAATAAAATGACCTAAAACTTAACTGTTAATATATCCCCCTTCATTTAAAAAAACAGATATCTAAAGATAACAAATAACATCAAAGGGAGATCTACAACCCCGCCTTTTAAAAATATGAAAAAAAAACATTTCATCAATTTTTAACTAATTATTAAGAGGAAGGTACAGGAAAAAATCTCACACTTATAATCAGATGTAAGATGATCCAGCACTTGTTTTCTTGGACTCCAGGTTTTTCAGAGTACCCAATTTTCTTCCCTTTTGGGGAAAAAAGGGGGGATTTAAGCGCAAATAACTAGCTGAAACCCTTTTTTCTTTTTCTGTCTATTGCTTCATAAACCCTGGAGTTTTCGCCCCGAAAAGGGGGGGCCCCAAATCTGCCCCGGGTGACCCTATTACACTCCTTTTCAAGCAAAAATTCTCCTACTCTATACAATAATAGAGTCCAGAAAATGGCTCAATACACAAAAAAGAAAAAGATAGACGAGATAGATATAACTCTGAATAGGACAACCCAATGAGTTTCCCCCCTCCCCTAAATATACACTAATAGGGTTCTATCATAACTGTGGGGGTCCAGAAATGCCAAAAGTAGATGACACCATGTCCCTCACGGGGGGCCAAAAAGGGCTGGCGGTGTGGGGAAGATGAATTGCATAAGTATAAGAAATTTGCTTAAAAAGAGGGTGATAATCGGGTGCACCAGGCTGAGATTTGGGGCCGCCATTTTTGGGGTGAAAACTCCAGGTTCATAAGCAAATAGACTAGAGAGGAAATACGCTTCAGCTAGTTATTTTAATAACTGAATGAAATTGGATACAGCTTAAAACCACTGGAGTCTGAAGAATGAGTGGGTAAAGGGCTTTTAGACCGATGCGAGATTTTTAAAAATTTTTTTAATATAAAAGATAAAAAATTTTTAAATGTTTTTTCTCATACTTAAAAAAAAAGGGGTTTTTGGGATCGGTTAGTGTTGATCTCCTTTGAGAATTTTGATTTTTTAAGATTCTATTTTTAAGTGAAGGGGCTCGCCCCCCCCAAAGGAAACTCTAAACCCCTTTACAAACACACCCCCGAATTTCCTGAATTTTACCTCTCTAGGCTAATTTGACAAGAATGGATAACCCGTCCTGTCCCCGAAAAGGCATTTGGCAGTCCCCTCTCCCGCAAAAAATTCCACGACCATTGGGAAAAATACACTTATCGCCCCTTATGAACACTTTTTAAAGGGTTATCCCCCGATTCCCCATTAAATGCTTATTTACATAAATTTTTCCCAAAAAAAGGGAAAGGCCAACCTTGCCAGAGCTATCGTCCAATATCTTTAATTAACACTGATGCTAACCTTTTCCCCCAGTGATGGAATTTTCTAGGGGGATTAAAATTTTTGTTTTGGTCTATTTTAGTTGGCAAAATTCCCCTTGTACCCTTTCTCCCCATGTCAAATTCGGGTTAATGGCTGCTTTCTTCCCCTTTTA